>JAPMOR010073754.1:2569457-2659787 GCA_026543865.1 Argiope aurantia | reverse complement strand
GTTGTGCTGCCTTGAAAAAAAAATCTTGGGTACAATCCATTATGATTATTATGTCCAAGCAGTTGCGATGCCTTGAAAAACAAAATCTCGGGTTCGAAGCCGGAGAGGCATAGGTTCTCTATTAGATTTCTTCCCGGATTTGCCCTTTTTGAGTTTGTGCGCATACTGGCTATATTAGGAAGTGCTTCACCCCAATATATAATAATCCTAATACATCCTTTCCTAATATACTTCCTATATTAGGAAAGGGTAATTTAAGTTTAGATATCGATGTCTACATCTGATCATAGTACAAAATTACGAGGTCTGTCTCAAAATAGTCCTCATATTGCTTTACTACAACAAATTGATAAATGTGATAATATACGCACAATAGGTCCACGAACACTGTCAGGATATGGATTTGAATCAGATACTGTTAAAGAAAATCCTTAACTTGGATTCAATATATATTTTACGTACTACATCCGATTGATTGAAATTAATCGGATTGATTGAAAAAGGGATTTGGCAGTTAATTGGTGTTTTTTTATTCTTATGTAACTTTCTAATTAATAAAAGATTTTCTGTAAATTCATATTTTAATACAGAATAATTTCAGTTTTGTTTTTTATAGAAAAGCTTTCAATGGATGAAATTTAGTGGATTCCTGGTAACATATTTTTTTCATGTGAATTTCCTTTTATAGGAAATTTTAGAATGTTATAAACGTAATCTTATACTTATATTTCTGGCATTTTTCATAAAATTATGATTTTTTTTCCAGAATTGTTACCAACATTCAATTAAAACCATTTGAAATCGTTTGCATTTGCAATTATTGCAACGACTTTTGAAAGAAAGAGTTGTCAAACGAATAATTAGGATTGCAGAGATATCGAACCTGAAATATTTTCGTGAAAGGCATACCATTTCGATATCAAACATATATATTCAGGAAAAAAAATCATTCAGCAAACTGAAACTGCGATTCTATATGGCAGACTTTTAAAATCACACTTTTTTTGCTTTTAAATGCTGCTTCCGCAAAAGATGATTAGAAAAAATGAAATGTGGAAAAGAGATAGGAATAGTAAAGAACTCGCTAGGTGAAGAGGTGAGAAGGAAAATCAAAATAAAAATTGGAAGTGGAGAAAGAAAACATTTAAAAATGTTCTATAAAAATGTTCAGAAATAAGAATCTGACAATTACATGAATACCCTTATTTTAAGTTAAAAAATTCCATTTCTTTATGAAATTGATAAAAGCGTTTTTGGACAAATTTAATTTTGAAAAATGATCTTATGAGTATAAAATAAATGATATTTCAGAACTCTGCTCCGTATGAAAATTCTCAAACTTACATTTGTTATTATATAAATTGAATAATACGGAACTCCACGCTACTATTCCTCATATATTTATAACATTGGACTGTCATGAATTTGTATTCCATGAATCATTTGTTGTACACTGTATCTTTTCTTTTTCTAAAGTCTCGTTTGTCTTTAACTGTTCTATTTTATAAACTATTTGTCTTGATGTATGTGATAATCCCTAAAAATTTTTTCGTTAGAGCTCATGCAACACTAAATCTAATAAAAATGATAAGAAATTATACAATGTTTTAAATTTACTTTTTGAGTCTAAAAAAAGATTTATCCACTTCCCGTTAAAATACCATAAATAAATGATCAGTTTAGAAGCAATTTGAGTAATAATTTCGTTTATAAACAATCTAGCTACGGACTCACAACCCCGAACCAGCCTGGCAAATAATAATAATAATTAAAACATATTATACCCGGCAATTTTCGAATTTTTATATTCAATCATTTAAGATTGATGGGGATTCTTAACCCTAATTAAAAATAAATAATTAATTAGTACTCTAAAACTTTGAAATTTTTACAACAATTCTCCATTTTTTTTTTTTACAGAATAATGTACTAAAAACTAATTTATCAAGTAAAGTATAATCTTATTCTGTAGATTCAAACTAAAAACTACTAAAAGACTAGACATATTAGAAATTTTAAAAGGGCGAAAAGGAGAGAAAATAAGGTCAAACAATTAAAGAAATTACAAAAATTTTAAAAGATAATGTTCAATTAGGACGGGTGAATATTTTTTTCTTGCTTTTGTTCTGAATAAAAGTAAAAATAAAAGCGTACGCAAAAAGAAATTTAACAGTAATATTGGCAGATGAATAATATATGCGACTATACAGTGAAATACACTGGTGTGCAAAACTTAAGCAACAATGCAAATTTTAAGCAGATAGCCATGAAATTACAGAAAAGGAGTTCTTGCGATCAGTACAATGAACACGTAATTCAAGAGAAAGGTCATGCGTATGCAAATATCAGGAAAAAAACGTCACAGGCGACTTGACGGTACGCAAAACACGTGCGGAAGGCGCGCGCAGCTCAACACTACAATAAAAGAAAGGACGGAGACGCAATTAAAGATATTCGCTGCAAGTACACGTGAATTAATTCGTGAAATTTGGCTAGCAGAAATCACCTGGACGATTTCACAAGTGGAAGAATGATCGGAAAGCTGGAGGAGGGGCGTAGTGTGACCAGTGTAGCTCAAGAGTTCGGAATCAACAAAAGTGTCGTTTCGCGCGCTTGGAAAGGTACAGCTGTGAGAAAGGTTGGTGGTGGCCGCCCCAGGAAAACAACTGCAGTGGATGACCGACATATCGTCCTGAAGGCGAAAAGAACCCGAAACCAGTCAGCAAGCGCCATTGCTCAGCAACTGTGTGCAGCAACGGGGCGACAAGTGTCGCGTTTTACTGTCTCCAGACGCCTTCACAAAGGTGGCCTATTCGCCCGCCGTCCTGAACGCTGCATCCTTTTGACAGTTTCCCACCGGCGGCACCGTTTAGAGTGGTGCAGAGAGCACAAAAACTGGACATCTCATCAATGGAGTCGTGTCCTCTTTACAGATGAGAGTCGTTTTAGTGCCACAAGCGATTCCCAATGCCAGTTGATTTGGAGAGAGGTCGGAACACGGTTTAATCCCAGCAACATCAAGGAAAGAGACCGTTTCGGTGGTCCTGGAGTGGTCGTCTGGAGAGACATTATGATGAACGGGCGGACTGAGCTCTAAGTTTTCGACAGAGGTTCTGTAACTGGAGATCACTATTGTCAGGAGGTGATCCTTCCCCATGTGCGTCTGTTCCGAGGTGCCATTGGATCAGACTTCGTTTTTATGGATGATAATGCACGGCCACACAGGACTCATGCTGTTGAGGAGCTCGTGGAAAGTGAAGATATCACTCGAATGGATTGGCCGGCGTTCTCCCCTGATTTAAATCCGATAGAACATGTGTGGGATGCTTTTGGGAGACACCTTTCGGCACGATTACATCCTCCTGGGAACAGCCGACAACTTAAACAAATGCTGATTGAGGAATGGGCACTCTTACCTCAAGAACTGTTGGACAATCTGGTGCTGAGTATGGGGAGACGGTACGACGCAACCTTGCAGTAAGGGGAGGGCATATCCCATACTAAGGAACATCTGCTTGCTGTTCTTCCTCTTCGACAGACAATCATGTGTAACGATATTATGAGTTCAATAAAGCCTTTTTTTTGTTTGATTCCATTCTTTATGCATTGTATTCATTTCTGCGCAACTATGCTTTCGTCATTCTTTCAGAAAAAAAAAATGCTGTATCTCATTTCTGAATTTCATGTCTCTCAGATGATTTCTCGTGAAGTTATGGCAAAAAACATACCTGTTGGTTAAGTCTTGCACACCAGTGTAGATTTAACATTTCGATAAAAAAGTAGAATTGATAAAAATTTTGTTCAAATTAATTTTGATAAATGATTAAAAATTAGAAATAAACAAAGCAAAAATAAGGCTAATGTCACTATAAAACTATTTATTTTGATCTCAAGATGATGTAAGAATATTTTTCATGTAGTGATTTGTTCAGAAATCATGATGGGAAAATTTATAATCTGATAGCTTATAATCCATATTATATACATATATATTATATGGACTATATTCTTTAATCTACTAGTGGCGATATGGAATTTGGATGATTCCACATAGCATTCCAATTGAGATACTACAGTCGAAGAAAAAAGAAAACTCCTGTGCTTTTATATAAGTTATCGCCAAATTTTGTATCATATTAAGATCAGCCGCCATTTCGGAAGAGTCCACTGTCTGCAGGTTAAGCAGATAGTTTTTCAATTTATGTACATGAAACCGATCCATATAGAATTAAATTGAACATTAAAGATTTCAGTACCTAATGGACCGCCAGCAGAATTTTTTCCCCCAACAAATTGATTGAAGCAATAAAAGTTTCATGTAGGAGTATAGCACATGACAAATTATTCACTGATTATCTCCTCATGTTGTTACCTGCAAATAGAAATGTATATGTTAACACAACTCTTATAATACATGCAAGATTATTTTAAATAAATGTTTAAAAAGTATAAATTTAGCTTGTTAAAATAATTTATTTATAAAATAAACAATTAATTAATTAGACATATATCGAAAATGCATTGGTGAGTCATAGAATTAATGCTTCCATTCCAAAGTTAATTTAATTCCCAACACATATGAAAGCCGAGGAATTTTTATGGCATATAATTGATTTACTCTAATAATTTTATTTATGGAATCTTTTATTTACTCATAATTTTTTTTCAATATAGTTCCCAGAGAATCATCATTATAAAAGATCGAAAAAACTGAATTCACATATAACCACATGTATTTCCTATTAACGCAGAATTTCTTTTCAATAATTAAACACCAACACAAATCTGATATGATAAGTATTGATATACTGAATTATTCCGGCATGTTTATATTTCTAGATCATTTTTATACTTTTTTTATGTAATCTATTTAACTGAATATTCATACTCATGACACGCTTCCTGAATTTAAAATCTTTTTCAGAATAATTAATAATATTAAATCCATTGCGGAGTTTCGATGAGGCAGGTTAGACAGTTAACTAGAACCTCTGGGTTGGAGAGAATCACAGCAAATGAGTGAAAAAGAATTATTAGTCTGTTGTTTATTGGGAAATAAACAAATTAGAGGAAACACAAATTCTATAAATCATAAAATACCAATTATGCTTGACAAAATGTTAATACTATCTTATCTATTTCATTACGTTTATTTTGCTTTGCAATATTTATAAACACTAAATATTTGCTTAAATAATAGTGTCTACAAAACATGATTACCTGCAATCAACAACACTTAAAAGTATATGTATTTCACAAAGTTACTAAAATAAAAATTTCACCTAAAATAAGTCATTTTTATGAAGGTAAATTAAAAATGAGTTGAAATATGAAGCTATATTATTTAATTTATTAAAAGTCTTAACTATATATTGCTTAGGGCCACAAAATACCTAAAGCAGCTTTTGATTATTTTATCAATAATAATCAGTGAAAGTGAGTTGTGGATATTTTTATACATATTTGTTTTATTCGTTAAACTTAGAAACTGATATAATATTATACTTGGTTCACTCTCTTATATTATGTCTGAATCATATATCAACTCTTATTAATCTTCATATCCCAGTCTTCCATACACAACATTCTATCTAGAATATTTAAGAAATGTATCTTCCCGATATGCATTTCTGCCCTTACAATTACCTTGACGAATAAACCAAAAAGCTTTTATATCTTCCGAAGTAATGAATGTCTAAGACTTAATATAGCAGATAATCGATTTATACTTATGGCGTGTTTCATAAATTTACTAACTTCTTCAGAATAGTTAACTATATTCTATCATCAGAATAGTTAAAGCCCATTCATATACATTTTTAACTATATTCTATCATCAGAATAGTTAAAGCCCATTCATATACATTTTTATACATAAATTTCTTTTAATAGATACACTACGAAAAGAGATCTGACACAATATTTGATTTACTCTCATATATTCACAAATCTCTACCATACCTAAAACTCATAATGTCCTTCAGAATGTTTTCCAGCATTCCATAAACAACTCTTAATGGAATATTTAAGATATTTATCTTCCAAAAACGCATGTTTTTCATTACGATTACAACGTTACATAAACCAAAAATCCTTTATACATTTTCCATAGCCAAACGCATGTCCCCTTTTCGGTAACAGCATTTATCTCCAAATATAAATAGTTTATCTCGGTCGTTGGGGAAAGAAACGTTTAAATGGTGGAATTTTTGTCGAATGCGTTGGGCAGCTCATTTATCTCTTCACTGCAGCCCCTGGAGAGGAATTCTTTCAGTTGAATGGCTTTTAAAGGCGATAAATCAATTACTGACTTACACCATCTATTTCCGGACGCTATTTATTTAATACTTCTACGTCCAAAGAATTATCCTATTAGTTGAAGGCCATTTTTTATCGACGGAGAAAGTCAATCTGTGGAGAGATCTTGGTACAAGACTGGCAAGAGGTCAGTTGGGAAAAGCATGTTCTTGCTTAATGTTTTCTGAACTTGTTTATTGTGATATACATTGTACTTTCTTATTCCCGTGAACTTATCTGTATAAGTGAAATTGGTTAATATATTAAAAAAAACTAGTGGCCTTTGGTGACAAATTTGTTTCCTTAGATTACTGTGATTTAAGGCAGTTAATTATTAATATAGGAAATATTTCGGTACGTTTCCGTTTCCGAGGGCTGATGGCGACAATTAAATTATTTTCGCTAAATCACTGTAACAAATAGAAATTACTAGAATATAAAAAACAGGATATTAACTTTTCAAAATGCTGCGCAAATAAAAACACTGGATTAAAAAAGAAATATACGTTGTTTATTTGTTACTTGAGCTACGAGCTCTCCAAGCAACATATTTTTCAAAATCTTTAGAACTACAAAAAAAAAAAAAAAAAAAAATTATTCTAAACATTTTTTGTGCATCAAACGATATTTTACATGTTGCCAATTTTTTATAAGAACAAACAATCAAATTGATATAACAGACGATAAAAAATATAAATAAATATCACTTGAATAAAGTAAATATCAAATACGTGAAATTAAACAAATAATAAATGTATTATCCAATTAATTATACGAGAATAAAAATAAATATCACGTGATCTTAACAATCACCAACAAAAAAAATCGTAAAAAATTCGCCAACATTGACACTTTTTTACGGTCGTCGGAAACGAAAAAGTACCAATATTTCTTTAAAAGTCATTCTATCTTGTAATGTGATGCAATTAAAGCACATGAATTCAATTTAAAAAGTTTACTGCAAATTACAAAACGTATATATTACAAAATAAGAGAGAAAATAAAAATACTACTGAGGATTGAATGATTGGCGAAATTACGTTTGAATGTTTTGACGGAGAGTTGGAATCCCATCATAGCATTTAAAAACATTGTTTCAGATAGTGTATCAAATTGAATTAAAAATATTAAAATTAAATGAAAAATTGTACGAAAATGAAATTTATGCCATAAAAAAGTAACTTTTTTAGCTTTAAGATAATACAAAAAGCATTTTTATAAGATAATTGATTTGAAAGATATGAGAATAAATTTCCATAGGCATGTTATAAAGATTACGGCTAGACTTAAGATTAATATATATGATTAATAATAATAATAATTGCTATACCCAAATATAATCGTGACAATTTCTCTTGCAACTTTAAGTCGTTTGTAAATATTTCTGGTACAAACCCAGGATTGCAGACTTTTAGAGAATTTTTTGGACGATTGGCACATTTTTGACGTGATTGCCAAGAAATCGCAAATTAATCTTAAGCCTTACCATGATTACGTGTCTGGAAACATTAAGCCTACTTTTGCACATGTTGTTTTAAATCTGTTTCTTGATTTCTTTTATATATTCTTTCCTCTGATTGAAGGTCCTCTTTGGTAACATGGCGTACTATCTCCAGAACACAGCGAATACTATTTTACAGTTCCGGAGCATTTGAATCAATAAAAGCATAAAGCAGTCTGAAATTCGCATTTTTTTTATGTTCGAACGTTGCCATTCGACAATTAGTAATAAGGTCGATTTCTATGCCACGCACGTTATATATATATAAATGTCAAAGCATTAATCGCCACTTGAAGCAAGTTCTCAAGTCCTAGAAAGATAATATATTCATTCGATTCATATATGAATAGTACATGCTACATGTGAAATCTTTTGCTTTGTTATCTGTGATAATTCATTCTTATAATAACTGGTATTATCCAGTTATTATAAACCGAACAAACTACTAGACTACCGAACAAAATTAGCTGGTTTGTCTCAAGATTTATGATATTTTTTCTTTTTTGTTAATAATTTATTGTTCTTTGCTGGGCTATTTGATGTCGAATCGCTGAATTTGCAACCTTGGAATTAATCTTCCTCGTTGGATAGTATAAAATCCATTAATTTTAAGAAACATTGCTCTTAATTTTTGTAACTATGCACATTGCTTTAAAAATTTATTAAATTATAAAGGCCTTCAGCCATAACGTAATATGTATCTCTCTCATTTTCTGTTAGCTCCCGTAGAATTTATGCTTTAAATTAAAGTGGAAATGATTAAACTGGAATTAATATAATAATATTTTTCTTTTTACTGAAGCGAAGCATTTTTTTTTTAATATGAGAACTGAAAACAGAGTCACTGAGTATTTAAACCTTATGGGCACTAAAGAATATTTTTCTTAATTTATATAATATCTCAAGAAGTTTTCAACAAAATTTTCTCAGATTCATCATGAATAGATCGATTAATTAACAATGTTTAGTTTTAATTGCATCAAACACTAAAAAAATAAACAGAATCGTTTGAAATAATCTGTCGGAAACATATAAAGCTTTCAAAACCAAGTCCGTATCCGTTGTCAACAATCAGAACACAATGCGCATGCTTGAATTTTCAACGCTAATTATGGTAACGCAAATACATGAATTTTCTACTCCAGTTGGGGTAACGCTATACAGATTAGAAATTTTTTATTTCCTTTATTCTGTTTTATTTTAATTCAAAAGTACTTCAGAATGAATCTGAAAGATCGATTAATTAACAATGTTTAATTTTAAATGCATCAAACATTAAGAAAATAAACGGAATCCTTTGAAATAATCTGCCGAAAATTTCTTAAGCCTATCCTCTTTAGCGTGGGAAAAAAAACTGTACTCATTTGGCGGTGGGAAAATGAAAAGATTTTTTTGTTGGGAAAGTTAGTTTTTAATTAATAATTAAAATTCTAATTAAAAATTCAAAAAAGGGGACCCCAGGTGCATATTCCCGACCTACAGGGTATGCATGTGCCAGATTTGCTAGCTGTAGGTCGAACAGTCTGGCCTGTAGAGCGCCAAAACACACACACACACATGTACACACACACATTGAGCTTTATATAAGAATAGATTATGCGGAAAGAGTATACACGTTTAAGTTTTGAATCACATAATCTTCAATAAGTTGGCTTAACTTTTTTAATCTGAGATCACGTGAAGTTCTGTTGTTTAAATTCTGCTATTGTTATCGTGATTATAAATTGTTATTCCTGCTATTTTTTAAAAATTTATTTTTTGATAATCTTTTAAAAAATATTTTTATTAATAATTATTTTGCCAGTATTTTTATGGGTTTGCATATATTATAGTGAGCAATTGATTCTCATTACGCAGCATGCCTAAACATTTTTTTTTGTCTTGAGTTGATTAACATGCTAAGGTTGAATTGTAGCTCCATTACTGGATGTGTTTAACTTCTTTCATCAAAATAAATATGGCATCGATATTATATTAGCTTCTATTTGCAGTGAAAATTCAAATTCAATGGTAATGCAAATTTTTACTATATTTTGATAATAAACAAAAGCAGTGTTAAATGTAGATAACGATTAGATAGATTCAAATGTGAGAATATCACACAATCAGAGAAGCAAAAGGAAGTTGAATGCTTTACTTATTCCATTGAAATCCAATGTGAAATTTACACATTCCTGCTCACCATGGAGAATTCCTCTTGGAATAAGTACTCGAAAGAGAAAGGAGAAGACAATTTCCCAGAACTCTTATTTTTGTAAAACATTTTATTCGTTTTCTCATGGGTTATTCTGGCATGAATTTTCAATAGCGTACTCATTCTATCGTTTCTGCTTAAATAACTTTGGCAGTAATATATTAGGTTACAATCTATATCCATGCTGTTAAATATAAAACGAGAAAGATACTTTTTTGACATGATAAGTTATACAACCTAATTTTTTTAAATAAAAGTCAAAGTAAAGAGGTCAATTTAGTTTGGAGACTGTTTCAGAGTGAACCGCCTAATTATCCCATAAACAGAAATTTTAGAAAACGCGAATGTAAAATTAGCAATCAAATTCATTTTCAAAAAGTTCGTTGCTTACAGAATTTAAAACCACTAAAAGCATTCTTGAAATTTTTTTCTTTATTTCGTAAAGATATCAGTATCATATTTTAATATGATTTATGGTTGTGATGATTTTATATGTGACAAATTTTATAATTTCCATCATGTTTATTAAGATTATTTGGTTGGGAATTTTCTACACTGATGTAGATCACGCGATCTTTATCATGTTGATGTTTGTTACAATATTTTGATGTGTGGTCCAGCATGAAAATAATGTCCTAGATTTGGGACCGGAGAATTTAAGTTCCAAGTCCGATTGCATTAAAAATTCTTCTTGGATGTGATCTAGTGCTCATTAAATTTGATTCTGAATACCACATCTCGTGTTTTTGTGTAATGCGGAAATTTGAAGAAGCTGGCGTGATGTTATCATTATCTGACTAAATTGTGAAGTGTTTCTTAAAATAACCTTCTTCTTACATCAAAATGAGACATTAATATAAATGGATCAAGCAAAATAAGCAAATTTCCATTCCATAAAAAAGTATCATTTCTATATTTCAGTATTTAAAATATAGAATGGTCACAAAATCTTTTCCAGATTATAAAATAATTATTCTAAAAAATTATATTATTTGGTATATGGTTTTTTTTTATTTAATGTAAAGATATTTATAAAGTTTTTAATAAAATCACTGGCTTCAGTAAATTTCAATGTGAGCACCTCTGGTAGCTCGAAGAATATCAAGACAGTAGTATGATTCTAATCAAATTTTGTCTGTGATACATCAGTGATCCTTTGAGTGTATCAATATCTTCAACTGATGCTACAAACATACAAAATCTGGCATTGAATAGTAATGGTGGATTCGAATTCAGTTAACCAAAGAACACGTTGAAATTTCCCCATTGTTTACACTGTTTTGATAACTTAAAATTACTGTTTCTGTATTATTAGTATTAGTTGTGCCATCTGCTGTACTAAATAACTAAGAACAAGATTATTCCATAGTTAAAATATTACAGCATTATATTCAATAGTTCTTTTGTAATATTTTTTTGTAATTTATTTCCTTTTAAACATTTTCACTATTAAATTATTTTCACATTGTTCAAAATTCACAATGCCAAACTGAGAAAATCATTTCCATTATTCGCAACATGGAAAGGTACACTTAAATAAATGACCAGGCTACCAATTATTACCGTTACTTTGTCAATACTCAAATGGGCGTTCCTGTCATATGCGGTATTTATACATACATGTGGTCTGAAACCTGAGAGGAGCAGACAGAATGTGTAGCATGATTTCCAAACATTAGCAATTATGTCAGCTTCCTAATTCTAGCCTTGGAATTTCATCAACGCGGTCTTAACTACCAGTAAACCACCAATTAGCCTGATTATTACGCTGCCATCTCGATATTACTAATTTAGGGTTAGGATTCCAAATGCTACCATTTTCCTTAGTATAAAGCGAGTTTAGAGAATAGTAAAGAATAAATATTTCACTTCGTAAGTGTTTGATGTTTAGGATGCTCGTAAGCTCTAATTTACATAATTTCGAAGCAAGCTAATGCTTATGTAAATTTGTCAGTCAATCCTCCTATAACAGGCCATTTTCAATATATGGATATGCGACATAATGCAAAATTTACCATTTTCATTCTATTGTTTTTTACGCAACACATTGCAACATTTTCGATAATTCTTCCATTGCATGACTTTCTGACAACACAGTTTTCATAAAGCACAATTTAACAAATCTGATTATTTTATACTTATAATTAGTGCACCTTATTACGAAACCCAATATTTTTTTTAAATTTTTTGTTTAAGCAATATCAAACTTTAAACCGAATCTTAAATTAAATTTTTCTAAAATCACTCTCATATTTTAAGACTGAACTATTTATTAATAGCTTTTAATTTTATTACTTATATATATTTTTAAATTAAAATAAATTATGTTAAATTAAATTTAAATCATCAAATAATCATAATTTAAATTGAATATTTTGTTTTCTTTTAAAGTTTTTTTGTTTTGTATCATTAAATTTAAAAATTCATAAGCCCATAATGAAATGGAAGATTTATAAAACAATTCAGATTATATTAAATTTAAAACTTCTGTATTTATCAATATACATTATTGAAATAAATTTACAAGTATTAATTAATTCAATAGCATTCACAATGGTGGTTTAAAACATAGCAGGAAAAATTTTCTCCTAAGGTAAACCGAATAATTTTGTATTCAGAAGTGGAAACACAATCCATAATTTCTTATTTCAAACTTTTTACCTCTGTTTTTATCAAATAATAAATTTTACTACTAATATGATTAAAGTTATTCATTAAAGAAAAAATCAATAATGCTCGAAAAATAAATTTAATATAAAACTTTAAATATGTATTTATAAAATAATCTAAAACCATTGTTATTTAGATTATTTTATAAATTCTTCCACATAAGAAATGAAATTTATAAGACAAAAGAAACATTTTTTTGCTAACTATTATTTTTTTACAACTGATAATAAACTTTATTCTTTAAATATAGACAATGTTGAGCAAAAAAATTTAATACAATTCTCTAAAGAGAATATTGTCATTGTATTTGGGAAATTTTACAAAATCATTCCCCTACAGAATTTACGTAAAACTTGCAGTGCTATCTGCTATACAAATAAATAAATTGGATTTTTAAATAATCTTGTCTTGCAGCTTTTAAGTTGGCGAAAGTTTATTAGTTAACGTTTCACCCAACTACTGTTTTGGAAATTTTTTTTTTCTTTACCTTCCACTTCAGACTTCCAGTTTTAATCGAATAAGGACTTTTCCATTGATTAGATTTTGCACTCTTCATTTACCTCATCCATACTTAAACTTAAGAAGCAAGTGGAATTACTTAGCTGCAGTATATCTAATTACAGAGGACATCGATCCGACATTTTTCAAATGTACTTCCAAAAGAGTCTTCTAAAACCGATAACTGTTTCCCAAAGAATATCAAAGTCAAATTACCCACCATTTTTTAACTTTTGACAATGACTTACTAAATGAATATCACTAATTTTTCTGTATCAACATTTTATCACTCAAAGTATGTAGCAGCTTCCATATTGGGATAAAGTGAGCGATCGTTAAAATAGCGGATAATCATCCTGTGCAACCCCTCATCATTTCATATCCCTGGAGGTCGTGTAACATCTTCAGGAGGTTCCACCCAGTTTGATGGTCCAATCCCCAGAGCGTGCGTGTATTGGCCTCATTTGAAAAGGCAGCCAACATTGATTTTTGGATAACGAGCCGTCATTTTTGATAGCTTTAGAGACAAATTTTGTTTTGCTGAGATATTCTACTGCACAATCTGGATAGAACAGCCACAGAATTAATCAACCGTACATTATACCTTTTTGTAATGCCTTATTTAATAAATTGAGAGGAAAGTTTTGGTCTTAAAAAAATTCTGGATTTAAATTAGAGTATATGCATAATCTTTAGTTTCCATCAGAATTAATTATTTTAACAGTGTACTTATTTACTACAGAACATGTAGTAAAAAATTGATTGTACTTTATTAAGACATGAATGAAAATAAGTTCTGGTCTTCTGAAGAATTTTTCTAAATTGAAATTATAATTTTCGAACATTCACTTCATTATCTCTGTTTTTAATATATTTGAACAAACAGAAATTATCTAGTTTCCCTAGAATTTTTGAATTTGAAAGATGATTTTGCTAATTTGTCTACTTTTGCACGCGATATTCACAGAACGGCATTTAATCATTTTTTGTAGCGTAAATAGATAACTATATGATTTATATTAATTTAATCTAAGAGAAATTTTAATTTTATGAAGATTTTTTAATGTCTGTTCTTTTTAAAGCTCAGTATTTACAAGATCAATAAAAGATTTTCAGCTGTACATTAAAACTAAGCATTATGTTGGTATCTGCCTCTTTTGGGTGCAATTGATACAGCAAAAATTACATGCCAGCAGTACGTGATTAAATGCAAAATAATAAAATTAATTAGCTTCCTAATTCAATATCTTAGATATTCTCTACAACTGCTCATCAAAGCAAATTACAAATTTATTGATACATCTGATACAAATATTGGTTTGAAACTTTGAAACACATCTTACAGTTTAATGCTTAAAAATCATTTTAATCAGTGTTATTAAATTTTTTCGGAATGAAAAAAATTCTCGATGTTCTTTTGAATTTTGATAAATTATTTATTTTTTAATGAAATTGTTCGAAAACATGTATTTGATTATAAATATGTGCATCTATTTAATCATCTGAATTATTTGACATCATTTTAAATTTTTACAATATAATTAGATATTTAAAACTGACTACAAATAGTTTTTTAATGTTTTACAGCAAAATTCTTGAAATACTTTGTCAGAAAAAAATGATCAAACTAATTTTATTAGATTAGTCTGATTAATTAAGATCGTTAAGTTCACTATTTATTAGATAAAAGAAGATTAAATGCACTTAATTCCTGTTGAAAAGTCCATTCATATTGATGTAAATGGAATTTTCAACATGAATTACATGCATTTAATCTTCTTTTATCTAAGAAATATTGATCATTCACCAATTTTAATCATTCATCAATAAATAAATCGCATTCACATTAATATGAAAATTCTACTCATATTAATGTGAATGTTAAATACAATTTTTATCTAATTGTTAGATTGCTATCCTTAATTTTAATCAATTATTATAATTTGATTGATAATACTCAATTGTAAATATCAAGAAAAAATAATATATTTTAGTGTTTATTGCTTGTTTATTGTTTAAAGTTCGTAAAATAAAATTAATAAATAGTAATTATGTTTAATGAATTATGAAAATAGAAATGCAAGACATTCTTTTATGGTTCGGATCTTCAAGGCATTCTTTTATGGATCTAACTCTTTAGGATCTAGTTAAGGCATCAGAATTTTAAATGTCGATGGTCAGCTTTAAACTCCAAATTTATTGACAGAGATGAAAGACCAGTGGTATTTTATGAATTTTGACAGGAAATGAATCAGAATGTGGGATAATATTTCAGGGTTCCTTATCAGTTTCTAAAGTCTATTTATTAATTCTTTGAATACAATATAAAATTATTTCCTTCGGCCAATTTTATTTAAAAAGTTACATTTTCTTAATTTGGTCATAGACTTCTGAAAGGACGATCAAGTAAATTTTGTCTATTGAAGGACAAAAACAAACTTTACACTCACTTTGTAGTATAGGAGATATTGGCTTTTATTTTTTACTCGAAAGGATTATAGAATAAATGTCATTTTTATTTTGAACCGTCACGATGAATTATTTGAATTGATATTTAAATCATATCTTGATGTTCTGGAATTCTAACTTTGCTGTGTATTTCAGATGAAAATAAAATATTTCAATATTTGCACAACTTAATTAAGGTTAAATCAATTACGATTTTTAACTTTTTTTCAACATGAAAGGCGACATACATACTGAATTTGAAAAAAAAATTATTTCAAGATTTTGTAGTAATTATGTTAATGAATTATGAATAAAAAGAATAAAAATGTAAAATATTTAAAGAATAAAAAATGATAAAGATACAAATCCATTTATATTAGAGTATTAAAATATTGAAAATAATTTTTCTTTTCAAAAATTCATAAATGAGAAAAAGTATAAATGTCGAATCAAAATCTTATAAATGTGTTGCGGCGTTGTTATTTTGAAATTTAATAATCTAATCTGTGATAAATGCTATATATCATGTACTGTATACATAACAGTATTGAAATTCAAGTATTAAAAAATTAAGTTATTGAATTAATTCTTTAAGGAAAAGTTATATCACATAAGATTAAAAATATGTGAATACTAAATTAAATAATATTTGAACTGTTTTTTTTAATTCATAGGATGTATTGAAATGTTGATAAGTATTTTTAATATTTTTCTTAAACTTTTATTAACCAAACGAAGAATTTTATTTGCGATTTCAAAGATTTAATTATAAAAAAATTATGCTTTCAGAATAAAAAATATTTTCATTTCACTACAAACTTCATCTCATAAAGTTTTAAGATAATTGAGCAAATTGAAGCATAGATTAACCAAGAGTTTAATGAAATCAACTATATCAATGCTATTGTTCAAAGTCAAATCTCTCAATAATTTTTTAAAGACAAACTTCGCCTTTAAATGCCTTAAAAATATTTTTAGTATTTTTCGTAAACTTTTATTAGTGTCAGGAATAATTCTGATTTCATAATGTTTTAGAGAAAAAAAAACGAAGCTTTAGGAGAAGGAAAAAAATCTATTTTATGTTTTTTTTTTAAACTTCTGAATTCAATTAAATGGCTACAATTTTTTTAAATGTAAAACATCTGAAACCTAGATTAACCAATCCTCGAAAAAAACTCCTATCTGTCAAAAGAATCTCACCAATTCGAACATTCCCATAACCTTTAATTTGAAATCACTAAACAAGCCTTGATGAAAGTTTGAAAAAAAAATCTTCCGCAACAACAACGTTTAAAATAAATGCAATCAATTCATTCAATTGCAGTTTCAAGCCTTCCAATCATTCCCTCTGCGGGATTGGATTCCAAATGAAAGGCCCAAGGGATTAAGTAGTTGTCTGTTTGAGAGATGGACAGGGGCAGGTGTCCCGGGAAAGGGCCCTGTCCCTTACCTATCTCCAACGGTGGAACCCACACCTGAGGACTTCCTCATTTCCATGAGGAATCCATCGCTCTCTTTGGATCGATGCGCCCTTTTACTTTGCATAGCAGACATTTTGGAGTGATGTTTCTAATCCCCCCGCCTGAAAACATTAGGGGCTGTCGATCCTCTGGAAGGGGGAGTTAGTGGTTAGATGGATGGCCTTGGTGGATGGACGATTGGGGCGATCGCGATGAGGGCTGTTTGGTGGTCGAGAACAATAAGGTTAAACTTGTCATAGCGCTGTCGGCTCGGTGCGATGAAACTAATTTAAAGTGGGAAATCAGGTAATGGGTCAGGTTGACGGAGGGAATTAAATTAAAGACATCAATGTTTTTGAGGGATGTACACATCATGGTGAAACATTGTTGCATTACTTGATGAAATTGTTGCAATGAAATAGTGCTCTTTACAAGATTATGTGAGTTTCAAGTAATTGGAAATATCGATGTTTTAATATTAAATAAAGCATTTAATTTTTGTTAAGAATAAATTTAAATGAAGTTAGATATCTATTCTTTCGCTGCTTATTAATTCAAATACTGTGGTTAAAGTTAAGAAAATTATTGTTTTACATTTCCTTGGAAATAGGATAAATGCAATTGAAAAAAAAAAGGAATGAATTTAAGTAAAATAATTAAATTATATGCTAAAATTTAAATGAATACTAAAATTTAGTCTATTATATATAGCTGGTACATTTAATTTAATTAAGATAATTTACAGAAAAACTGAATATTTATATGAGAAACAATGTTTCGATTGCGGCACATCATAACGCTTGCTAATTGTAAATGCTTTATTCATTTACCTTGCAATTAATTTTGATAAGTGGGTGACTGTTCTGTTAATTATGTTTCAAAATTCAATGACATTGGCTTAATTATGTCATAAATATTTATTTTTCTGCTGCGCTCACTCATATATTATTTACATTTATAAAACTACATTATTTAAGCACCATTTGCATTATTAAAACAATTTTAGTTTTATATCTGTTTTTTTAACATTTTTTTTTCAGTTTTGTACCGTATTGCATATTATTCTGGCTAAAGCTCCCGGCTTCGGAGCCCAAGATCCGATTCCACCGGAAAGAAAAAATAAATATTCTAGGCGAACAAGCTGGTCACCAAATGTTTCTAGTTTTGAGTAATGAGTTAATGAATTTCTAACTACAACAACATCCAACATCACAAGCATATTTTTAATGAACTATGTTTGTAGTGCGTTATTTATTAAATCTTCTAAAAATGATGTAGGATAAGACTTAATGTCTGGCTTCTACTAAGACACGACAAAATCAAGCAACGGTTTTGGGGTTGCAATCACAACCTTATGCCTTGGTAACGATTTGTAATCTTATAATAAAATTTCACCAAGTCCTCTATCATGGATGATTACGAGAAAGAGTAACAAACATCTCGACTAGACTTGAAATTAATGTATGGTCGCCAAAGTTGAACTTTGGAGGGGCCGGTGTCTAGTGAAATGTAATCATGACAATTTTTTGTTGCAACCCTAAAAGGTGTTTGCTACCATTTCTGGTAACCATTCAAAATGGCGAACTTCAGTTGACTTTCTGCATGATTGGTACGATTTTGACATATTTGGCAAGAAATCATACATTAAGTCTTGGCAACTGTTTTTAGGGTTGCAATAAAAAATTGCCAAGATTATATTTGGCAAAAAAAAAAAAATCTGTCTGAAAATATTTGGCGAATGAACATTAATCTTACATCGGGTCACGAAATAAAATAGGTACTCAATATATTCAGATCAACAAAATAATTTTTTTATCTCTTCTCATGGATCACAGTGGACAGATGATATTTCGAGTGAGATCAAGTGCGAAGGCGAGGTGACTTCTTCATTCATTATGATGATGATATTAATATAATGGTGAATCTTTATTAATCTTATGATTGTATTATAATGTATGACATTCAATCACCAAAAGCAATTCAGAAAATGTTAACGACAAGTTGCGCCCCAACTGAAAGTGCCGTAATCAGGATGCGCTGTCATCCCATCCGAGTATTTTTAAACTCGTTATGTATTTTCCTATACTCTCTCTCTCTCTCTCTCCAAACCGGTACGCATGTGTGTATTCACCCAAGGTACATATTGAAAATCTTAATTTTGTCACGTTTAAATATTGTAAAGTAAGTCCTTGTGCGTTAATCTGGCTTTGTGATTGGATGTCAACCTTCATCATTATACATCATAACATGCTGAACCTAGCACTAAACATGGCAACTCGTAACTTAGTTATCATGACCGGACGTAATATGACTGTTTCAGATAAACATTTATTATTCTTATTGATGATGGATATGAATATTTCAATTACTTGCGAAAACGGAACAACAAACTGCTTATTGAATATAAATTCTGTTTTAAAATTATACTAAATATTTGAAGATCCCTATACATAAATTAAAAAGAAATATTATCTGTTATTTGTCAGTCGTCTCTAGGGATTGCAATATAGGACCAAAAGTTCAATACCGGTATTCGGTATTTTTTAGATCTTGATACCGGGACACTGGTTTTAATACCGGTATTAGAAATTTTAGGAAAAGAAAGAAAACACGGGTGTTTCTTTGTTTTATTTACCAGTTTTATTAGAGAATGTAGATATCACAAAAATAATTTGTAACTTATAAACTATAACAGTATATAAAGAATCACAAAAAAAGTAAAGGAACATCTTTTTTATTTAAATCACAAAAAAGTGCCGTTGTATACCACCTGCGCTATACCACCTCCATGATACCAAAGATCTCTAAAAAGTCCAAAAACAATAGCGGATCCCTTAAAATCACAAAAATCGTAAAATTTAAGAATATGATTGGGGGAGGCATGATCTGCCTTGCACCAAGGACATTTAGCAAAACTCTACCTGTTCGTGTTGGAAGGTGAGGGACTTGGTGTGTCCACTTAAAAGACGTGAGAGAGAGCCGTTTGCTGTTTTTTAGAGATATTCAGACGGTGCCACCAACCGGGACTCTTACTAAAGTACCAAGGGTGAGCAGGTGGGACTCTCTAAAGTGCATTCGACTCCATCTTTTTGATAGAGGAGATTTCAGAATAAGTTGGTGTTGCATCACCATGAAATATGTCAGTTGAGACAGTCTTAGCTAAGTTATCCGCTATCTCATTACCATTTAAACCAACATGTGAGGTGACCCACTGGAAGTGTATAGAGTGTTCAGCGGAGAGCTTGGCAATAACAATGTTTAGATAAACAAAAAAAGTGTTGTTGTTTCTTATGGCACTTGCCATGGACAAGCCCGCTGTTACGAAGACAGCGATTTTAAGCCGGTGGTGGTGGGGGGACGTCTCCGGTTTCTTTAGTAGCGCCAACTAGGGCCAAGAGTACGACTTTGCTACTCACGTGTCACTCATTCGCTTGCACAACCCCTTTTTACAAGAGGGCACATTCACACATCTCACAGATAGACAACGGAAGAACAACCATGCCCAAACCGGGACTCGAACCCAGGACGCCCAGATCACAACGAAGAAGCGCTACCCCTATGCCAGGACGCCAGCAAAAAAAGTGTAAATTTCACTATTCAGTCTGTGGTACTATTACAAATTTTTTAAATGTCATCTTAAAAAACATAATGTATCCATTGTACTGTCATTAAGGTTGGAACGTAATTTTGTGCAAAAATTATCAGCTGTCGAAAACGCTCTTTCGGTATCTATGATAGTTGGTGGTACTGTTAGCAATTTGCGATATACTTTTTCCAAATATTTACCTCTAAATCCCTCATTTTCAAATAAATAGATTACTCGTCAGATGGTTTTGGATATAGCTGATTTCTGTATTGTATTTTGGTTTGTTGATTTTTTTTATCGCTAATTTTAATTTTTGTTCAAGAGACAATTCCTTTCACATTAGTGTCATCATAATCTCCGATAACTGTACCGAATTCGTCAGAATGTGGATAGGTTTGTGGGTAAAAAATAATTTTAAGAAAATTTACTATAAGCTTGATCAGATTTGAATTGGTTAGTCTCTTTTCTTCTTTTTCATTTTTAAAATCATTATAATTATGTAAATACCGTAAGACATTTTCTACTTAGGTATGTCTTTCTTCTGTGCGATTTTTCAATGTAATATATAATTCTTCAGATAGTGATGTGTGCTGTTCTTTCAGTGGCTGCAACATGAAATTTATTGTTGCATTAGCTGTTAATAAATTAGAATCTCTCCGACATAATGCCTCAACAGCCAGTTTTAATATTAAGTTTATATTAAATTATAACAACCTGTTCTGGTTATTAAGTCGAATTCACTATCTGAAAAATTAATTTGTTGGTTTAAGTCGATTATTGCTTTTTGGATTGGATATCTCAGTTTCAAAAATCGTTCCATCATTAGGAGTAAACTGTACTAACGTGTTTTAGAATCTCCTCTTAAATATCTCCTTTCAACTTTCCTCTCACTCCTATTTTGTCAAAGTAAACCCATACTAACGCATGCGCAAAAGGTTTTACTATCCATTGTCATACAGTAGTTTATCCTTTATCTTGATTGTACAATGCAACTTTGTATTCACAGTCTAATTAATTTCGTCCGTTAGGGTGACATGAAAACAAAAACATATAGTATTTTGCTATGTTGGCGATCCCTTAACAATTTAAACAATTACAAGACGGTTTAAAAAATTTCTAGTAAATACCGAAAAATCGGCATTTAAACTTGTGAATACCGGTATTACAAAATTGTACAAATGGCTCGAAATACCGGTATTCGGTATCCCGGTTTAGTTTAGTTTAGTTATATTAACGTCCCGTTTGGAGCAACACTAGGGCTATTTTGGGACGGACCTCGTAATTTTGAACCACGATCAGATGACGAGGACGACACCTGAGCTGGCACCCCCCTCTCCACACCACACCACACCAGCGGGAGGACGTTTGGTCATGACCGATTTAACGTGCAACAGACCCCCTTACACGACGGTTCTTCGGTGGAATCGGGTCTCGAACCGGAAACCCTCCGGTTCCGAGACCGAGACCTTACCACCAGGCCACCGCGGCCCTTCGGTATCCCGGTATTGCAATCCCTAGTCGTCTCTGAATGTCTTCGAATCTGAATCTTTTGCCTCTTAAATTGCGTTTGTCTTTAAATTTCAACTCATCATGTTCTCAGTCAAAAATTGCACTGAGTCAACTGCATCTGAATATTCTTTACTTTTACTTACAGTGTTTTGAATATATTTATACTTTCTTATATCAAGGAAAGAAATTATTATGTAGAAATTATATTTTCTTAGATCAAGGAATCAAAAGAATCTGAACATAATATTAATACACGATTTCATTTAGTATATAGCTCCTTAAAGCTATTCTTGAGGCCATAAAATTCACCTGGTAAGTCTTGTAAAAAGGGATTTTAAAAACTTTATAACTCAATCAATTTTAATCGGATCTGAATGAATGTTTTTTTTTTATTTAAAATGTTAGTGTGTCAAAAATATTTTATTAAATATGATTGATGGGACCGAGGAACTGTATAAAAATTTGGATGTCGTAATTTGTTCAGCATTACATTTAAATAACAAAAACTATTGAAAAAACAAAAACAAAAACTGAAACAACTAAAACAAAACAACATTGATTGAAGCAACAAAAAGTATAATTCTTTTTTATTATTTATTATGTAATTTAAATCATTTTTATAAAAAAGGGAATATATATTTATCACTTATGAATTATCTATTGGGCCACTATTTGACCGGGCAATCTCTTTACTAATTTAACTAAAAGCTGTAAACAAATTATTCATGTTAAATTATTTAAGAACAAAAAAAATAATTATCTAACTTTAAACTTCAAAGTTTTTATATGAATCTAAACAAAATGAAATTTCTAAACAGTTCTGTTCTTTTGACAACAAAGTAAAAAATATTAGATTATCAAAAGATTAAAATCTATAGTTAAATACTTTTTTCAGGAAATGTAATAGTAATTGATGTATATTATAAGAATACATCCAAAAGCTAGAAGTTTTCCTATTGAAGTTAATACTATCAAACTTCCGATACTTTTGCTTTCGTTGAGCCATCTCAGTTCTTTATGACAACGAAACTCCATGAAACTGGAGATCAGTTACCCAATGGTTTAAGCACCAAAAGTACCCAAACTGAGGAGACGCTTCTTCATTCTCCCGTTTTTAGCACCAATAAAACGGTTTTTAGAAATAACGTTAATCCTCGGAGACCGACCCAGCCTACAGTATCCCATTCCAATCAAAAGAAGAAAAAAAAAACCTTCTTTCCTTTACAGTCCTCTAAAAGCGGGGTCGTCATCAAAGGCATTGTGTCTTCGCAGAAGATTCTAAAGGCGGTACGCCCCAAGAGGAACTAAACCAGGAATGAAAACCGAATGGCGCGGAAATGGGATAGATTCTTCTAGAATATTCTTCCATGAACCATTACACTGAGAAGAAAAGACTTGGTCATTGCTTTCCGGTTTACATGTAAATAAAGTCTCGGCTGCCTTTAATCGCTCTTCAAGAAGTCTGCGCGTTCAATGGTCCAAGCAAATCCATCCTAGATTCCATTAAATTATTGCCCGATCTTCCCCTTTTATTCCTTTTACGTGTTAGTCATCGTGGGATTTCTTTTCTTCGCCGCTTTTCTATTAATGACTGAATATCTGCAGCTCTTGGCTCGGCGAGATGGTTTCTGGTACTCATTATTATCATTGCATTGAATTTAGAAGTCATGTTGGAAATAATGCGGGAATAAAGTTTAATGGAAAGCTTTCACTCTCCTCCAGATTTAATAATCACGTAACAGGATGGTTGGCGTGTTCGTGTTCTCCTTGTTAAAGAGAAATGTTATTCGGATTTGAATAAAATCAGGTATTTTGCTATCAGATTTTGCCATTGTCGAGATTGTGTGATGCGTTCGGATGTTTTGAAATAAATATGAAAGGGAGAGAGAATTGTAAAAGATCTCATTTCAGGAGATTTGAAAAATACTTTATTTATTAAAGATATATTTTCGATTGCGTCATTTTATTTCACACAATTTTGAGCAATATGCATTGGTAAAAAGAGAGTTTCAGAGTGAAAGTGATTGATCAAATTAGTGTCAGGGTTTGGTGCAAAACTAATTCTAATTACATTTCAATATGTTGCAAACAGTGAAAGGATTGACTATTGTATAAATTGTGAAATTTTTGATATTTAAATCTACCGTTAAAACAAAGTAACTAATAATTTTAAACACAAAAGTTATCTGGACATGCTTTAAAAGAGTCCATTATGTTCTTACATGGAATAAAATAACAATAAATATCTTAAATATGTTGTGTGATTTTAAAAAGAAGATCAAATAAATTCCTACATCAAGGTATAAAAAATTGAATTTTTTAGTTATTTATCAGTATTTCTTTTTACATTACTTACGATTTACTTTCCACAATGCTCTCATACCTGCAATCACCACACAGCTCATTCTATAATTGACTAAGGAAATTAAATTCACTTCAACATCACTGCTGGATCTTTCATAAGTGTTTCAAGGGGCAGAATGTGCAATTAGCCAATCTAAATCAACTTCATTATGTTTTAAATTGAAATGAAGCTAGATAAAATCAAAGTGAACGAGATATAAAAATCAGTTGTAGATTGAGGTAGCTATATTTGCACCTTTTTTTTCTCTTTTTTGTTATACTTTTTACAAATATCTATTTTTTTATTAGAATAATCTCTGTCATCAACTTGCAAGTTAACATTTACAATTATACCATTGAAGAGTTAAAAAAAATTACTAAGCAGCGAATTTCTATTTAGACAGTCTAAGCAACAGCCTAGAACTGCTAAGCTGACAAGAGGCTCCAAGCAGGTCGATTAATTTTTCTTTTAAATTTCTAATTCCCAAATAAATAAGTTGGTAAAAAATACAATGTGATAAGAAATGAAGATAAAATTAAGATTTTATCAAGTACATTTTATCAATTGTGCTTGATAAATTAATGTAATTAATTAGTGTAATAGTAATGATTTGATGTAATCATTACTATAACATGTCTCAAGTTCACATATTTCATTAGATTATTTCTACAATCAAATATCAGCTTCAACGATATTATGTACCAATAATGACGTAATGCGTTCTAGAATCATAGTAGATTAATTAAAATAAATTTATATCCACTAAATTAATGAAATAAGTAATATTAACTTAAAAATTGTTCACAAATTAAAAAAATTGCAGAATTTTAAAATTAAAATGACCATTTCATTACAAGACGGACCTCATGATGTGTATTACCTAAAGCAAAAAAATCTGCCACTGGCGTTGCTCTAAGATATATGCGCAAATAATATATATAGAGCAGCCAATTTTAGATCTCAGAATTCTTTTCTTTTAAATAAGAGACAAATCAGCTGCAAAAGGAACTGTAAAAAAAAACTAATGGCAGGAGCTGGATTTAACTATTCACATATCTATAGAATCTCTCGATTTGTCATCCCCCTTCGAGTCTATTGACCGTTCGGGAAGTCAAATTGAGAGACACAGTGACAGACGTTTGCCTCACATACGAGGTAAATCCGTTTTACTCTTGACTTAATGCATCAGGAGAGTGGGGAAAGGCCAGAAATTTATGCAAACTGGATTTAGGGATAAAAGTTTGGCGAAAACTTTTGAGTCCTATCTTAAAAATAGACGTGAGGTGATGGTGACAAAATTCCGGAGTTTCCTTAAAACTGAAGAATAGACTTGTATTATATTGAAATACATTTCGAATTTTAACACCTTTTAAATATCTCTTAATGTTATTCGATGAATCTATTTTTAACGTCCCGAAAACTTAATATCTAAGAGATATTTTTAAGTCTAACAAACATGGTGTATTCTATCTGTTATAATAAAAGCAATAAAAAGAAAAGAGTTTACCATTCTTTTTCTAATATGAAATAATTTTAGCGGAATAATAAGCCAGATATAAAAGTAGTTTCTATAGAGTTCAGCATTTTGATTGCTCTATTAATAAATAAATATTTTCATCAACTTCTCTACCTATTATTCATAGTTTTATGAGTTTAAATTAGTACTACATATTTAAACACTGCATAAAATAATAATAAGTAATTTAAAAATTGTTATTACTTTTTAAGTTTATCGTTAAATATTTAAATAAATTACAAGGTTTATTATGAAATTAAGGTTTGAATTCTTATAAAACATCAACCATTACAGATTTTTTCAGAAACTGTTTTTTATTTAATTCCTTCTATGTTTCTCTATTTTCTACATACTTTTCATATTTGTCTAAATAGTCTTCATAACGTTCTACAAGTGTTTGTATGACTATGTCACTGAAATCTGCCACCTATGAAGATGACAAGTCGTTAAATACTTCTTTCTCCTCGTTATCTTTGGCAAAGCTCTTGGTGCTTAGAAACTCTTTTTGCTGGCAGAACAAGTGAAAATCGCTCGGTGACAAATCTTGGTTTCCAATCCAAAAGATATTATTAGAGTTCTGGTGTGAATAGCAGAATAGTATCTGGCATTTTCTTGCAGCACAAAATTTCCTGATGTCAGAAAACTAAGTTTTTTCTTCTGTATTGGACGTCCATGTTTAGTCAGAGTACCGCAGTAATTGGTTGCATTTATTGTTGACCCTTTCTGCATAACCTCGACTAACAGGATTTCCCTGACTATCCTAAAACAGAGTTGCAAGAGTCTTGCGTATTGAAATTGTTGCTTGGTCTTGTCTCTGATTCGTGATGTCATGTGTCGTCATTTCATTAATTGGTGTTAAGATTCCAGGGTCATGTGAGAAATGCATGTTTCCCTCCTTGTGTCAATGTTCTCTGAAAGGGATATATCGATTTTTTTTTAAAAAATCAAGAGCACAAGTCAATTTTTTTATTTGATGTTTATCAGTAAGCAGCTTGGTAATCTATCTTGCGCACAAAAGCAATTTCATGATAAGTCATTCTACTCACTTTTGGAAATTCCAGTGCTAAATATAAAACTGTGAATTGCCAGTTCTCACGAATCTTTTCTTCCACGGTATTAATAAATCGTCTGTGATCACTGATGGTCAGCCTGATCGCTGTTGATCATGAACATTTTCTCGTTCATCCTCGAAAGCTCTCGCCCACTTACGTATTTAATTTGCGACCATATACCTCACTATTAATTTCTGCTATTAAAACGTTCCTTGCTGCTATAAAAAAATATCAAATCATTGACCTATTTCACATTTGGTGGGTATATCAGTTGCGTTAATTACTTTGAATTGTAAACAGCGTAATGATGTCACTGAAGAACAAGGTATACTTGGAGTTGATGCGCATGTGCATTTCAGTATTCGTCTGACATTCGATTAGCTATGGCGATTCAGACTATACTTTCCGAATAACTCTCATATATTATTAAAGTTATATTTCTAACTACAGAGCTCATTTTTCTTAACCATACTACTATTTTTTTGTCATAATGAATCAAGAAGTTAAATTATTAAAATAATAATAGTTTAATACGTAATCGCTTCTTCATACACAGATTTCATTGACTTTTCGTACAAAATGATTTTCATTATTCAACAAAAGAATGTATTTTCTAGAAATATTTATAATATATACCTTAAATACCAATAACTCAAAAATTTCAATGAACGGATGCTTTCAGAAACTATGACTTTTAAAGTACATTGAAATTTTAATGGATTTATAAAATATTTGAATGACCATATATTGTTCACATTATGAATATAAATCACAAATACTTCAATTCTGGAACTTTCTACTATAAATTTCGATTTTTAACAAAATATCTTGATCCATCATGATACAAGAAAAGTTTGTTTCCCCCTTCCTTATGTCTGAATATCGTAATCTCTTCCAAGTGTTTAAAAAAAGACTCTATCCCTTTCTAAGTTTAGCAATTAATGAGCTGTCTGGAGCACATGAGGTTGTTTAATGAATGGGAAATTTGACGATCAGTTAATGAGATATTAAGGAACCTCCAGGTCAATATGCTTTGTTTTTATCATTCTTTCATGCTGTGTGAGATCTTACATCATCTTGCACTTAAAGCTATTCTAAAAATTAACTAATGCAGGTTGTTTGTGACATGTTTTATATACGTTAAGGTAATATTTTTTGCTTTCACTCTGATTTGTTTATTCTAAGATATGAAATATCATATCTTTCACAGTGAATGTTATTTGAGATGAAGGTATTTGTTATAGCTATCTACATAAGAAATAAAAATACATAAAAGTTTTAAAGAATAATCTTTTGTTAGTTTACTAAAGAGTAGAAAATAATTTTTTAAATAAAAAAAAATTCTGACGTGCAAAAAACAGTTGTGAGGTACTGAATACAAATATTTTAATTAAATTTTTATAGAAAAATCTTGCGGTTTTACTTTTAAATTTTCAATTTATTTAACTTTAATCGCATTATAATGTTTTGGTTAAAAATAGCTAAGAGATAATCTTTAGTATGGTATTCTTTACTGTTAATTTCCTTTATTACATTTGTCTTATTCCTTCATGTTTTTACGATCTCGCTTTCATCCCCAGAATCCTTGGTCACTAAATTAAGTTTAAATTCTTATTCCTTTAACAAAACAACATTAAAAACTTAAACATTTTGCTTATTTTCTACTTTTTATTTTGGGTATTTCAAAATAAATTAATATAATTATTAAAAAATCTTATAAAAAGTTTCTATAATCTACTACCAGATTCGCCTTTCACATAGAATTGAAATTAATTTAAAATTAAGCCTTTGGTTGATACTTAACTTCTGAAAATATTACAACATTATATGATCATAGAAAATACAAAATTGTAAAGAATTTCCGAATTCTGGCACATTAGAAAAATGCTTGAAAGAACTATTACAAAATTCATAGTTACAAATATTCCGGAAGTTGTATAAAAACATGTAAACTCAACTTTAATTGCTTGACCTATGGTGATGGTTCGTCATCGGCACTTCGGATTTTATTAGGATTTTTTTCGAATTTATACAAGACTCATTCCTTTATGATGCCCATTATATCAGAAACCGAGGATCAGGTGCCATTCCCCTCCTGGTGGGATACGGAAGTTTGCAGAAGAGTAAGTGTAGCCCACGTGATCTGATTATGATTTTTACAATTAACATGTGTTTCGAAATATTGTTACGAATTTTTATTATTGGTTCCCTACATAGTTAGCGTGATGATAAGGAAAAAAATTTACAGATAACTTGAACGAATGCTGAATGGACACTGAGTCGATGGTCCTTGGCGGTTGGTTATTTGGCAATAAAAAATGAAGGATAACGAATTTCAGAACCTTGGCGATATCTCCTTTTGGACCCAAATCTCCAAATCCTGAAGGCTGAGTTTCTGATTCAGAATTTGGAGACTGCAAGCAGATTTCAATGAAAATTGGATTCTCTATTCCAAGAAAGAAGCTCCATTTGCCCCTTAATACTTTTATATCCATTTAGAATCAACTATTTCTGTATTGAAGTGGTGTCGAAGTTTGGCGAGGGTGGTATTTCTAAAATGCGACTTCAAATAGGGCGATTTCAGACAGGCTAATTGAATCTATCTTTAGTACTTGTTCCAAAAATTAGTCTTTTTTTTCTCCTTATTTCGTAAAGCTTTCAAGTTTTTTTCCAATGAAAAAAAAACACACATTATATATTTACACAAAACAACTTTCCAACAGAATTTTCTTTTAATATATAGTTACATCATCTGAAAATTAAGCTTATTTTTTTAATTATTCTATTCAAATTTCTTATGATGTGAATTCGATATCATTTTCTTCTTGAGTATTATAGTTTAACACTAAATATTAACTATATTAATTATGATAAAAATATTATTATTAATATTAACATTTCCTTTTGATATAGTCATTTCATCCTAAAATTAAGCTTATCTTAATAATTTAGATTACTTATAAAGGGAATCCTATGTCAACATTTTCCTCTTAGATATTATAGACTCTTATTATATTTTGGTAATCCTTTAGCTGTAGGCCGCAGGAAGGTTCCAGTTTCGAAACCCGATTCCACTTAAGAATCTACATGTAAGCGAAGCTAGTGCATATTAAAAATGTTTCCGGGCCAAGCGTTTCTCAGCTGGTGAGGCGCGGCAATTTGGTGAATGAGGTGCCAGCCCAGATAGCACTCTCATCATTCGTCCTTGATTAAAAATTATGCAAGACATTTCAAAATAGTTCCAGTATTATTTCTAAATGACACTTTAATTTAACTAAACTAACCTAGAATTAAAAATTAGATCTTCTTTCATCATTTTTTTATTTAATTTTAATTAATTTTTTATGTAATTAAAATTTCCAATATTGTTAAATATGCTATAGTTTTAATTACGGATATTTTAATTATATTCATTATATCGAAATTCTTATATTCTGTATCTGAGAAAATGCAGCACTTACCTGTTGGATGACTTTAGATTAATCAAGTTTCTTTTTCTTGAGCAAACAAAACATGTTTACTTATTTGCGATTTGTAATATTTAAATGAGAAAAAAAGCCTTTAATGCATATATATTTATTATAAGAGATAATTTAATCTTCTTACACAGAAACCATGCATTTAACAGCAATGCTCAATAATATTTATGAAGCATGACATAATTTTAAGAAAGTGTTCAATAATATACTCAATTCCAACAAAGATTCAATTCTAAAAATAAGCAGGTATAATTAATTGTCGCACTTTAATATAATTTTAGAATATTACGCTCATTTCCTTAGCAAAACTGTCGCATCAAATGAGGAAAATCATAGCTACTTTTGAAAGACTTCTAGGCAAATTCTAAGATCTCTTTAATGGAATGATATTTCGAAATAGATTTTATTTTCCGTCAGACTAATTTAAATTAATGAATTGAGATTGAAATTTCCATGGCAATCTTTGTTTCAGAAATTATTTTGAAATATGTGATTGGAATAGCTGGAAAATTCTGTAAGCGGCTTAAATACAATAATCCAACAGAGGGGGAGAGGGGCTGCAGGGTTAGTCATAAATATTGCATAATATAATATTTCAAATCTGCTGCATAATTTAATATCCTTATTCTGGAAAATATAAACATTTGCTAGACATTCAAGTAATTTTAATTTTATAAATATTGGCTTAGACACAAACATCTTGAATGCACAGATTTAATACAATTTTTGAACCTTTTACAAAATTTAATGACTACAATTTTGTTGAGCCTTTTAATAATATTTAGAAAGACATAAATTGCCTAATATTTAAGAAAACTCCGTGAAATTCAAAACTTTGGATTAATGCATTTTTTATTAATTGCATTAAGAAAGTTTTACTTCCCTGAAATGGTTGCTCAATATTTCGTTTTTAACATGCTATGAGTCTAAGTGTGGATTAATTCAATCCTGTTATAAAATTTATTGAATCAAGCTTGAAAAATTGTTAAAATAATCTTTATTTACAAAGCAATTTTAATAATAATACCAAATAATAAGAGGCTTTATTTAAAAGCTTTTGAAAGTGGAATAATATTGATGTCTAGAAAATCTTTAATAGATAAAAGAAGAGAAGAAAGAATTTAAGAAATTTCTTAATTCTTTATTCTTATTATTATTTAATTCTTCTTCTTATTATTATTATTAGTTAAAAATTATCAAGTAAATTCTTATTAATGATCAGTAAAAAAAATTATAATAATTTAATAAAAATATAAACAAAAAAATATCTTGAAGCAAGCAAAGTTTCCAAAAAGACCTAAATGTGTAAGAAGAGATTTTAAAGTATTCAAATTAGGTTTCTAAAATTTTTAGCATTTTCTAATCAGAAACAAAAGTGTATTGTAAAAGACAATTTTATTGTATTGAAACTATAATGTGATATCCGAAATATTCTTAATTTTGAAATTTTTGCAATATGCAGTTTTGAATATCTCGTTGCTTAATTTTCAAAATTGTTTTGAAAATTATTTTATTTAGAAAAATTGATTCGCGCCCCTATTTCCATTCTTAATAAAATAATGTGTACTTTTTAAAACTCGTGTCAATTATAATTCTATTAAAATTGAAATAATTAATAAACTGCATTGAAGCCTTGAAAATATTTTTTTTAAAAAAAAGGTAATGAGATTATGTTAATTATAAACTGAATCTGAAAATAAAATTTGAATGGCTAAACAGTTAATTAGTAGAATAGTTTAACTTTTATATTTTGATTTGATGAAAGACATTTTTAATGAAGAAACAATCATATTACTTTAGTTAAGTGCACTTATAAACAGAAATTAAGAATTAATTAGTTTTCTATATACATCATAAACTGAATTTGAAAATAAATTTTGAATAATTAAAGATTTAATTAATAAAATAGCTAATCTTTTATATTTTTGATTTGAACAGAGAACTTCTTAATGAAGAAACAATTACATTATTTTAGTTAACTGCAATCATAAATTTGTAATTTAGAATTAATTACTTTGCTATATACATCATATTATTTATTCCGTTTATTATTATTATTTAAATAATTTGTTATATTTATTATGTTTTAAGTTTAAAGATAATTAAAATCTAAGGTTAATTATTCTTCCAAATAACACTTAATTTTAACTTCAGTATGTTATATGGTTTAAATCAAAACCAAGAAATTTTGTTTGAAGCATTTTATGTGATTGCAAGGATTTTCTTAATGCATTAAGAAAGGGTATTTTTTTTTCCATACAAAACCAAACGAGTTACGTAGCGGGAAGTCCTGCAAAATTGCGACCACCCACTCAGAAGGAGAGGTCACAACCCCTTTTTCAAGGTAACAACAAATCACACAAAGCGACTTGTATGCAACATCCCGGCAGGAGTCATAATGGAGTTCATTCAAACTTGAAGTATCAAACTCTTACATGGTCTTAAGCCTTGTAATAAACTAGGGAGAACTGATGTTAAAAATGATTGCTTATAGTTGTAATAAATTATTCTTTCCAGTTAGTGGGTAATATTATTTCACATATTGTACTCGCACAAAATGTCAAAAGGACGCTTAACGCTCGATATTTCAACAGATTTATGAATTGCACTTAACTGCTGAAGAGTTCATCTCCAGCTATTTTCTTTTACTGCTGTTTATAAAAAAAGATTTTATCAAAAAATAAAATCATCCATTTTTTTTTTTTTTTGTCTTTTAGAAATCAATTGAATATTGTAGCAGTGGCGATTTTTGCATGATTAGATATTCATTGATGTTTTGACTTGAACTTTCTTGGCTTAACTTTGACTTGAATTATTATAAGCACAAGGGCAATTGTAAAATGGTGATATTAAATAAAAACATAATAAAAATGTAAATTTGTTTCTAAAATCAATAACAGTAATATTGCCTCATTGTATTGAATCTATGATTTATTTACTTTATCCTTTGAATTTCACTACCCATTTCTTTAGCGCAAAATAGTAGATTTCTAAAAAAAATTGCAATTTTGTTTTGAGGCCGCTTAACCATTTTTCTAATACATGGATAGGAATCTTTGTATTCACATTTCGGATGACATTTACAAAGAAAAAAATTATGAAAATTTCTCCCGAAATTTCTAACTTTTGTCAAAAAAGTGAAAACAAGAACAGCCATCGAGACTGATATTATTAAAATTACACGGTATTAACAATCTTAGAATTCATTAAATCTGATATATAATCAAACATTAATTGTTAATATTTGAACTGGGAATGAAAATGATTGATTTTACAAAGGCGTCTCTTGAAAAGTTAAGATATAATATTTTACTGAAAGTTAATAGAATTCAGAACATCTTAAAATTTTCGATGTGTGATCTTATATGTGTTGAAAGTTATTATTCGAAAACTGTAAGAAAATAACCAGAGAAAGTGATTTCTCTGAAATTTTCTCTTAAATTCCCGAATATATGTGTTGTCTGTCTTCCACTGCATGGAAATTTTGGATCTTGTGCAAAGTGTTCAGATTTTTTATTTCAGAGACCCGCCATGAGCATTTTGTGCTTAAAAAATATAGATAAAGAAAAAAACTATTAAACTTTTGGGGTGCTTTTTTTTGACAAGTTGAAACTAAATTTAATTCAGAACTAAATTTTAGTAAAAAATCGTATTACAAATTTTATTTATCTAGATCGTTGTATTTTTGCGGCCATACGAATGTACAGATAGATAGACGAATAATCCATCGTTAGATTCTGTTCAAAATTTGATAAAGATATTCATTTTAGATTTTCACTAATGAAAGAAGACAGCAAATATAAGATTTCAACAAAATGTTTTTACTAAAATTTTATCCATCAAAGGTTTTTTTTTTTAAAATTTTCTAGTAATTGTGTACTCTGAGAGACAAACATCTTGTGAGTGATTTCCGTTAAAGATTTGGTTGAAATTCACAAAAACAAATTTGAAATACACACGCCAAATTTCATGCGCCTGATTTAAAAAAGTTTTAGAGTTACTGTATTCACAGATAGAATTCCAAAATGCATATTTTGCTCTGAAGAAGGTTTGAAACGAAAATATTTGTCAAAATCTAGATGTCGAATTTTTGACGATTACGATAATTTCATTTTGTATACTTCTATACGAGAAAGAAAAAAGCAAATTTAATGACAATTGATTTCTCTGTCAAATTCATACACTTTTTAAAATAGAAATTAAAGAGAACAATAACGGCACCTTATTGACAGGTAAATCACCATCCAAATTTTATGAAATACTGATCTTTACAAGACTGTAAAAAAGATTTCACGATTAAACGTCAAACAAAAGCAATGCATTCACATAATGTTTTGACAACATATTTAAGCAGATTCAAGTAATCCATGATATTTAAAGATTTGGGTATAAATTTGAATGCAAATAAACAGCATTGAATAGAAAAATGTAAGACGTTCTGAGACATTTTTTCCGTCAAGAAAATGATTACTCAGAGAGCGAAAAACGCTTTTTTCCGTTGGAAAATTATATTTTATTTCGATAATAATGTAAAGTTATCGAGAGGAAAGCAGCACAAATAATTAAATAATTTAGTAGAGATGCAACTATGTATAAAAAGGATAGAGAAAACAATAGTAATAAATTACCATATACTGATAGAAAACAAAGCAATCTTTCATCTTTTTGCAGTTGTTAGATATATAAATCTCTTCATCTAATCTAATAATTTTGGATCAAACAAGGTGGAAATAGCTTCTCTGAAATTTCAAACAATATTCCAATAAGTGCTATATTACTACTCTCGAGCCAAAACTGTACTTGAATTTATTTTTAAGCACTGAATATAAGTAATGATTTTTTTAAATCAATTGCCGATTTAATTTATTTACAATTTTAAAGATAAAATTCTGTAATTTGATGGAATAGCCAAACTCGCCATTATATGCGAAACCCTTTAAACAATGAACGTGTAATATACAAAATAGTAGTCCAATTTTCCAATCATTTAAAAAAATGTGCAAACCTTATTTCAATAATTAGCAAATTAGAGTAACTGTTAGAGAAACACACAGTAAAATTATAAAGACATCTTTTTTGAGGTTAAACAGAATTAAATATTTATTGTTTAAAAATATACTCCAATCATTCAGACAGATCCAAACAAACATTGGGTATTTTACTTCAATTCTTTGGTTTCATTCGGCAATGTCCTTTTCTATTTAATTAACAAGAAAGAAAGAAGCAAATCCAGAACAATCAAGAACATCAGCGAGGGCCCCATAAGCAAACTCTCAGCGGGAAAGTAGAATTCCTTGTTTTGTGACCGCTTACCAAACTGTAGACTCTTATTCCCCTAAACTAACAGAGGGAACTCTGAGAGGGGGCCACATACCAGAAAGAATCCCTCTCAACGTTATTGAGTGATGGCCTCAGTCCAAACACTTCACTGGATTAAGATCGAGAAATAATCTTTCGGGTGGTTTAGTTTGGAGCGGGACTTTATTATGACAGGACTTATTTGGTTAATTCACGCTGAAAGGACTTTATGCTGGAAAAGCTCCCATAATATAATTGGCCTTCTAAAATTACTTTGCCAAAATTTGTTGGTGGGAAACTCGAGATATTAATAGCAAAGAAAGTAAAAACGGGAGGTATTTGTTTCAAATTAATAAATATTGAGTTAATTTTGAAAGTTGCTGATTGTAACTTTGACGAAATAGGAGAAACCTCAGGTTAAACTTCACCTTTATGGTGATTCTGTTTAGAAAATAAATGAAATATATTAAATTTACTATTCTATTAATTTTAATGATTCTATTTCTTTTTTTAAATTCACGAGATCAATTAAAAAATCGATAGAACCAGATGATAAAAACAATACGATAAAAAATAAAATCTTAATTATATAAAAATAAAAAAACCCACAAAAATTAATTAAAAATTAAAATCTGTCGAGCAGGTTATTAAAATTTCAGTTCACTTAAAATATGTATTTATGCCACTACAAATTTTTAAAAGTTTATAATAGACCTTCAGATTCTGAATTGAAAAAAAAATTTCTTTTATACATTTTAGTAGATCTTTTACAACTTTTTTTTATTTTTATTGTTTTCATATATTATCACAAATTGAATCAATATTCAAATTTTGAAAATTAATAAAAAGTAATAATAAATGCAGACCAATTACTTCTTACGATTTTGTTAATGAAAATATCGTCGATGTAATGTTAAAATAATTAAATCAACAAAAGATGAAAAATGAGTTAATGTATTCTTGTTTTCTTTGTTACACGAAAATCCATATATACTTAGAATACAATGATACGAAAATCGCCCAGTGATAGAAATCCAATGCTCTGCATTATGGAAAACTGTTTTTATATCATAAAAAAAGCATAACCACAAATAGTAAAACATAGTTGATGTATATACAAAATCGGCATTTATGGAAGTTCACAACATCAGCAGAGTGGAAAATAGCATCAGCATTTAGAGCCCAGCAAAAGATTTCGCTCCACGAACAACACTCCAAAGAGATAATTGCTTTGGCACCTTCTGTTGATATAAGCATTCAGATAGGGTATGGAATTTTCTAGAAGCAGCTCTAGATCTCAGAACCCAATAGAGACAAAAATCCTAAATTTTTGATAACTTTTTTTTTTTTGCCAAATGGTAGTCAATATCAACATCATTAATCAGGCATTAATTATGAATATCAGTAAATATTTCTTTTCATTGAAAATTTCAAGAAATCAATATTGGATATTTATAAAAATAAAATGCACATGTATTGATATTTGTTTTTTCTTCTCCCTTACAAAGATGATATTTTAAAGCAATATTTAAAACAACGTTCATATCAAAGCACAGATTATCATAAAGAGCACATTAAGTCATTATTATTCATTTTTTATTTGGTCAATCTGAGCTGTTTTACCGACGATGTAATAATTTACTAATGTGAGCTATTTTTCAATCCGGTGTCAATAGTCATTTTGAAATGAATTATGAACATTTTTTTCCTCCCCAAGAGCACCAAAAAAAAAAAAAAAAAAAAAACTTCAGAGCAGAGTGTAACCACTTGGTTTCAAGCTTCTATTTCCATTTACAAGTTTCCATTCACAAGTTCCAAAAGGTAACAATGAATGTTTCGAAAACACTTGTTATTGCTTTTTGACAAAAATGTGTAAAAAAATAGATATATTATAATAGCGGTAGATTATAATAGATTTAAACTAAAAAAAACAAAAAACACCTGGTCTGCTCTTGTATCAATAGTTCTACCATTGAAAATACAATCAAATTACTTTTTTTGCTTCGTAAAATATATATTACTAAAAAGGGACTCTTATTGCAGAATTGTTTTAATGTGATTTGGGTCTCTGAGATATTGTTTAGTTTATAATGCAACCTTTGGTGCATTTTCATTTTTTTTAAATTTCAGAAAAAAAAAATACTTAAAATTTTTAAAAATAATTTTCTTGAATTATATGCAGTTATTCAGAACACTTGAATTATATGCAGTTATTTTTTGTAAAAAAGTACAAATTCACACATTGAAGGGTTAATATTGAAGCATTGTTCTTCTTAAATACAAAAGAATAAATAAAATAAATAAAAATGATGTTATAATGAGAGATATAATAATATCTGCAAGATGGATTATATTAATATAATGTATAAGAATTTAAGATGGGTAGAAATTCAGAAAAGAATTGATCAACCGACTTCTATAATTTTTAAGCATCAAACGAAATCTGATTAAAATTTCCATAACTGACCAAAGTCCCATTTCAATGACTGAAATTAATTCACCGCATAATTTCAACAAATCTGGTTAAAACTTGCAATGGGTATTGCCAAATATCAAACTATTATATATTGGATTAATCTACTAATTATAACTGACTTAATTCTTAATAATATTTAGCATGAGACACTGCTCGAGTAGATTAAATTTTAAATTCCTGGTCCACTCGTGACTCCATAACGATTTTCTCATCATGAAATATATGATTAAAATTCTCCTCGTAATAAGGTTTCATTAATCTCGGTGCTTGATTAGCTTTCATAAAATGAAACCCACTGTAATCAAGAATCTCTCCAATGGTTCCCTTACAAATTGATTTCAAATAGCCTGATTTATTCAAAGATAAAGATTTTCGGACGGAGATTTCCAGTAATTAAATTTTAGTTGCATCTCCCAAAAGGGTAATTAGATTCCACAGATTCAGATTAAAGACCACTCTCTAAATATCTCTGCCCAAATATTTGTAAAAGTCTGTAATTAAATACTACTTATTTTTTAATTGGTCATTCCGACGCAAACGTATGTCTTGGTAAATATGGGTAGAGGCTGTATAGGATATGTTCAGAAATCTTCAATTTTACTGAGATGGAACCGTGTCAAGAATTTAGAAATGATGATTGCGCCATTCGAAATGTTAATTCCAGCTACATTTTGGATTTTTGGAGAAATTAATTTTTATTTTTACTTTCTGGAGTATAAAATATGTAAATAAAGATTTTTTGATTCAAAAGATTTGGCCTCAAAATTTTGAAGAAATTCCATATTTTAGCCTTTTGTAAATCGCCTTTCCCTTAAATAAATTTTAAGACTATTTCTGCCTGTCAGGTTTGGGAGAACATCCACTGTCTCAAAATTCGAACGAGGTATACGAATAAAAATGGCTATTTAATTTTTACTACAAAATTCTATAAAATCTGGCGGCACATCTCAAGAGGTTGAATAGGAAAAATAAAATGTTAAAGGCTTTTTCACTAGGCAGGAAGATACGAAGAAAAACCGAAAGTGCGAAGTGTGAAATTATACACATCGATGAATAATATTTTGGAACATAGTTTTGATAGAAGCCTTCATAACTACTATTATCGCTGCGTATTTGATACTTAACATTTGAATTTTCCTAAGTAATTTTTTGAACTTTTATTAAAAAATTCAAAACTAATATTTTAAGACTTACAATGAATGGATTATCAAGAACGGCACTCATTTTAAAGTAAAATATATATGGCTAATGATATTTACATTAACATATAATTTTGTTATTTACGTTCCATTTCGAAGCAACAAGAAGAATATTTTGGAATCAACCTTGCTATTTTGAACTGTAGTCAGATGAGAAGGACAAAACGCGAATCCGTAATCGTATCTCCAAATTTCCACTCCACACCAACTAGAAGACATTTTGTCCCGACAAACTCAACATGCACAAGACCTGCTTGCACAGCGATTTTCTTTGATGCAATCAGTTTTCGAATCTGGAACTTTCAGATCTCGAAGTCAAGACCTTACAATTGGGGCCCTCCATTTACGTATAAATAAAAGTAGTAAAGATTACACCGTTAAAAAAACATATTTTTGAATAATATATTACGATATAATCAAACTCACAATTTTTTATGTCAAATTTATGATTGATTACCGAATTTTTAGTATACAGAAATAGCCTTTGAATGTATACATTCGCCAGCCAATCATTCTCTATAAATCAACAACATCAATGAATAAATAAAAAATCCCTATTAACATAAAGGTTGGAAATTTAATAATTAAAATACCAGATTAATAAATTAATTTCATTAAAAAGAAAACTTATTTAAATATTACGATATATGCTCATTACACAAAATATTGGAGTACATAAAAGCAATTATACTAGATATAATAAGAGCAGCAAAATTCAAATCAAAATAGGAGAAGTACCCTACCGTTTTGGCAATCTCAAGGTACTGATACAGTGATTTGGTCTCAATTTAACTCGCAGAGAGCAACAGCCAAATCTTACCAGACGGTGATAAGATCTTGTCTTCAAGACCACAGAGTGCCAGGTTCGCGACCCGATTTCACTGAAGCACCGCCTTGTAAGCGGGTCTAGTTGCACGTTAAATTCGCCGGGGCCAACTGGCTTCCAGCTAGTGTGGTTCAGAAATTTGGAGAGGGGATGTTAGCTTAGATGTCGTCCTCATTATCTGACTGTAGTTCCAAATTACGAGGCCCGTCCCAGAATAGTCCTAGTGTTGTTTAAAAACTAGAAATGAATGTAACCGAACTAATTTATTTAACTCTAACAACTTTATTTGTTAAAGACAATTATAAAGGGATAGATCATTGTGGAACCGTATTATTGAGAATAGCTGTAACTATGCAATTACAGCTGATACTGTTTTGAAATGTTTAGTACGATTTCCAGCACTGTACACTATTATGCTTCAGCACTGTCAAAGTCTTAGAATGCCCGAAGAAGCACCAGTTAATTTTATTGCAGAATTTTATCACTAAGAATCTCTGAAGCTATTGAGTAGTGAATTGTATTAAGCGATTCTTTCTTCTGAACCAAATCATAAACAGAGAAATAAATCCGGAAAGTGCGGAGGATTGTAGAGGAATTGTCATCCACAACGAACTGACAAGTTAGTCATGGATTAATGGCAAACTGTGTTAAAGATTCCTAAGGTGACAGACTACTATTTCCAAAACACCAACAGAACAAGTTTTGCATCAATCAGATATTTTGTAATTTCCACATTAATGGAAATCAATAATGGTAAGTGCATCAAATAATTATGAACTTTTCAAATAAACACCTATTTTGCACCAATTGTTTTAAAAAAAGATTTCATCCTTTATTGAAAAATTTTATTTTACTTCATCTATTGCACGTTTATAAAGATGCAAATTTTTTAATCAATTTTTCACTCATTGGATGATATTAAAGAATTTTGAAATAGTGTATATGCTTGCAAGTTTTTGACTAAAAATTAACTATTTTAAGATCTTAGCACTTTCTTATTAGCTAATTGATAAAAAATAAATTTAGGTTTCATACCAGCAACATCATCTAGTAGTTCACTTTAGAAAAAAAAAGGATTTGAATATTCCATATTACTTATAATTAGGAAATATAAATTAAAGACTAAAAATAAAAATAAAATAAAATAAGAATTATTTCTAATTTAATACTAAATACGTGTTTCCTAAAACTTTTTCAAATGACATTTCTTTGTATTTTTGTCGGCATTTTCTTACTGATATTTTGGCCTATTTTAGAATGAAAAATAAAAGGAATTTATTAAACATTTTTTAAAGACAAATTGGTCGTGAAATCCTTGATTTTGCTCACGGCATCTCAAATCGCAAGAGATTTGCTACTCAGTCCATTTTAGAATGCCTAGAAAAAACCCCGACAAACATATTTACCGTGATGACATATGAATAAAGAGAATCGGTGTCTTTGAGGCTGAACACTAAAGAGGCAGTCCCTAATCATAAAGACGCTCGGAAATCTTCTAATATTTTCTTTTTAATTGATATATTTTTTCCCTCTTTTCATAAACAGTTTTCCCATGCGTGATTTTAATCATTTTGCTTAAATATTCCCTGTACAGCCACCTTTCTTATGGTGTATTAATTAATCTTTATTTTTTGCTACAAATCAATTACTCAGAAAAAGACACTTGTTCCCTAGAGAGAAAATTAACATATTTTATTGAGTATAATTTTTAAATAGCACTTTGTTGTTAATTGAAAAAGGGGATGATTAAGAAAACATTAAAAGTTTAAAATCCGTCACTGAATACTGGCATTTTGATTTATTAAAAATTCAAGGGCATTAAAAAAGTATAGTTTGCAGTACGGGCGTTTTTGCTTTGAGCATCTCCCGATGATGCAGACTATTTTCATTGAGTTACTAGTAATTAAATCTCACTTTGCACTCGTTTGATGCATCCTTACAATTAATAATTAAATATAATGCGCATCATGCAAGAGAATAAAATAGCCATGATGTCGTAAAATATTTATTCACTAGAAATCTAATTTATTTTTTAAGATATGAGGATAAACTTAGCTTATAATTATAGCCACGAAAATAATAGAATCACTGATGATAATGCAAAATGTGTTTCATGTAAGGTTGAAAGTACCTAATACTCTGTATCAGGTACAGGACACTGACACGGACGAAGAGTATTAGGTACTCAATATAAAATTTTGGATTCCATTAAGAATTTTTCTCTCCTTCATTCATTTTCGATCAGGTGATTCTTTATTCAGTCTGATGTAGATTTTTGGTCGATGTAGTCTAGCTATATATTGACCTAAGGTCATATATAGGAGGTATTATGTATCAAGGAGGTACATAAGGTATCAAGGAGATATTATGAGGACAGAGAGCTAGTCTTCATAGCGTCACAAAAAATATATAATTCCTCTGCCGCCATTACTGGCCTTTATTACATGTAACAGTACAAACATCTCTGAAGAATTCTCTTCACTTTCACTAACCATATCAACATAATCATTCCTTTTCTCTTTTTACCCATCAGTCAAACACTGTCAAAATATAGGTAACTGGCACACCATCATTGTTATCTCTTTCGATGAAACGAAATCCCTATTTGGAAATATATTCGCATCAATTTCAATAATCTCGATGCAAGTGCGAAAACCGATATTTGCCGACTTATTTATTTCGATGGGAAAAGAAACTATAATCGGATGCATTAGGTATAATTGAGTACTGGTATTAAGCTGTACAGTCAAATCGGGTAAACCAAACTTGCTTTCATGTTTGCTTTCATGCAAACAGGGAAATTCACCTTAAAATGATACGATAAATTATAATGCCTGTCTCGTCTAAACACTCGAATATTGATTAAAATATCCGATTTGTTCTGATGTCAACACAGAAACTGTGATCAATCACCTATGGCCATCATCGCTCAAGGCACAGACTCCCCTACCGTCAGAAAAAGGGCTAACATAGCTGTACCACTTTTATAAATTCCACAATGGAAGCAAGATAATGCTTATGTATCTAGTGCCTTATCATCCACGTATTCATGATGCTTTCTCTTAGATAGGCCTTATCATCACGAATCTATTTTTAACCAGCTTATATTACATACTATGATGCTAGGGAAAAAGCAAAACCATTTAAATAATAGGAATTTTACCATTATCATACTCAAGATAGTTAGTGTGATGGTTGTTCGCTTGATGGGGAAGTCAAATTGTAAATAGGTACTGAACGATTTGATACAAACTTTTGTTATATGACTACGACATTACATAATTTGACATCATAGTCAATTTTATAAAAAGAAATTATTATCGCAAGCAATTTATAATGTTGTATAATATTGCAAAATTTTAAAAAAATAGTATTTATAACATTATATGATATTACTTTTTATATACCAATATCATATAACTGCAATTTCATTTATATATTGTTTTTTATTATTTTGTGATGGGTACAAAGATTTGAAGTACAATTTATGTAGCATGCAACATTTCCAATTCTAATGTAAAAAGAATTTAAACTATTTTTAATCTAACTATTTAATTAAAATATTAAACAGCTTCATAATTCTTTGTTAGTGATTATACAGATTAATATGAAAGGACAACACGCAGACATAAACAACTGGATAACAAAAATCACAAAAAATGATGCAATAAAGGATATTTGCTTCAGTTTACATGCGTACAAATGAAAATGAGACTAATTTGATGTTAATGAAACCGAAGGAAATCAATTTTCGTTTTCTAAAAATATAAATGAGAGATTTTTGGAATTTTTTCAAAAGAAAATGACAAAATGTAGATAATTCTAAATATATGTATTTTCTACTGATGAGAAATGTGTCTAATTTACTGAAAGAAAAAAAACTAATATATATATATATATATTTCATTCATTTCGAAGCTCAAGACTCTAAATTCTGTATTTTGAAAAGATTCCATTTACTTCATGGAGCCTATCTCCCATAACCTTAATTGGTTCGGAACAGACAATAGTATGTGTTTCAGTAATGAACTAGTCTATGGAGTTTTATTCATTGTTCTATACCGCGATTTTTTTTCTTTATAGATGATTCTTTCATAAAAGTTTCTATGAAAGGAAATGAAAAAGCAAAAAAATTCAGATTGATAATTAATCAGGACTGCTGTGAAATTGGACTTCAAAAGGAAAATAATCACTAGAAAGTTTTTAATTCTAGATTTCGGTTTTTTTTTTTTTTTTTTTTTTTTTTTTTTTCCTTTTCTTTTGCACAAAAATTATTTTATTTCTTAAGGATTCTAATTACAAAATGTAAGCTTTGTCAAAGTTCTTGGAATATAAAAGTCTCTGGATTTTAATTTGTACTCACAAAGTAGTTTTTAATAGTAAGTAGATGTAAGGTAATATTGCTCAAATATCACAGAATATCTGAGGGACATTCTGGCATCATTATTATCAGATCAAAATAGAATATTAATACTTTCAGATTGAAATTTTAAAAGGAATAAATGAGTCAAGTTTTAATATAGTGTACTATACTGCTTTATTTATATTAAATTACAGTTTATACGAATTAATATATAAAAATTTGTTTAACATTTTTAGGAAATATTATAATACTAACGTTTTTTTAAAATCATTTGCCATAATTTGCATAGGTTAACTTTTACAAAAATTTCCAAGTAGTTGAAAATAAATATATTTTTTCATTGAAGGCCCTTGAGGTTAATTTAATGTTTCCCATATTAATTAGAACAATTATATAAAAATTATCGCAATTTAAATTAGAAAATATCCATGTAATTTAAACACAAGATTCTTGTGTTATAAAAATGTGTAATTTCTAAGGAATAATATTTTAATATTCATTTAATGCGAGATGCAATAGATCGAATAGAGGATGTAATAGATCAATATAAATCTTAAATAATTTATATCATCATCATTTATAGAATTATCATTGAGTGCTGTATCATAGTTTCTGTAACTGTAAATATAACAGCCAAATTCTGTAACTGTAAATGTATCAACCAAATCGAAGCAAACAGTAAAAAATTGCCATTAATTTTAGGGTTGCTATAAAAATTCCACTTTGGCCGATGATTACCACATTTAGAGAATTATCTCCATAAAAAAATTTACTTTGGTGATGGTATTGTATATTCTAATCTTGTTCTTAAATTTGAAAAAAAAAGTGAATTATATGAATACCAAAAATTTAAGAAAAAAAATTTATAAATGCTTCAAATAAGGTACAGTTTTAAAAATTAATAAGATGCATTCGAATGTAAATAGAAAGGTGGTATTGGCACAGATATGTGGAAAATGAAACGAGAATATTTTTAATTGCAAAATTATTGTTTATTTTCAACATACTTCAAACTTAACTTTCAAAATATTTTGCAATTGGTAATGAAGTAAGGGCTTGCAAATTTTCAATCTGTTATTCTAAATTCAAGAACTCAGCTGTCACATGAAAAAAAATCCAAGACGAAATATTTGCTAATTACCTATTACACTAACAAACAAAAAATTTGCTCTTTATCTATCATAGCTTAAAACTGACAAAAATGTACTCACTTGTTTGAATGGGAAATCCCTGTATGGCAACTGACAAAATTAACTTCAGTAAGATATTAATAATTAGCGCATGAGAATGCTACTAGGAAATGCTGGTTTCAAGCGTTATATATCATATACATACTAGCTGACCCGGCAAATGTTGTCCTGCCATATAAATTATTTCTAGTGAATATTTTGGTTGTTAATTAAAAAATAACGAATATATTGTAAGTGTGTGGGTATGGGATCGATGATAGAAAGAGGAATGGAGCGCTGTAAACGATAATCACCAATAAAAAAAATAATTAAAAGAACACCAACCATTCATTTCTCAATACAATGTATTTCATTAACTTAACGGACATATACATTGCTTGATATCTTTAAAGTTAAACGTAAAGTGAAAAAATTAATATATTTTTTATCCTAAAGTATAAAAATGAAATAAAGAAAATCAATATTCATTTCGAAGAGCAACTGAGTGTATGATATTTTTTGTCAGTCCGTCTTTAGCCAACACAAATGAATTCGATGGTTTGTCCACGCGAGAACATGCCACATATAATTGTCCGTGTGAAAAATGTGGTGTGCCCAAATCTAAGCCGCAAACAGATATCGTTTGGCCTTGCGACTTATTGATTGTCATTGCGAATGCCAATCTAATAGGAAATTGAATGCGTTTGAATTCAATTGGCACGTCTGTGAGAATCGTTGGAATTCGTGGCAGCAAAACATTTTCGGCTCGGAATTTGCTATTCAAGATGGTGACTTCGATAACGTTTTCGTCAATTTTTTAATGACCAATCGCGTGCCATTGCACAGCCGTCGTGGGTTCAAATTCCGAAGTAAAATAACTGGAGATCGAACTTTCAGTCTCAGAAGGTGTGGTGACATGCTTGGCAAATCCAGTGAGTTCAAAAACTCTGTTGGATAGTTTACAGTTTCGTTAGCATCGCAAATTTATGATACCAAGTCACCTGGCAACTACTGCTGTATCTTGAAGTTTAAATCGTCGACGTCCGCATTTTTTGCAGCCAAAACGGCTATTTCCACCAGCCAAGCATGATTCATGTATTGTGTGTTTACGGAAAAACGCGGTCAATGAGACATTTTGCAAATCAACGATAGTGCAGAAATTAGTGGTCAATTTTATGCATCCAGTATTTTCATAGACAGAAACTTTACCATCGCCGATATCTAACAATTGTTCCGAGAATTGGTTGATCTAACAGTTATTAGCAGTTGGATCTTGTAGCATTTGGACGCGCATGTTCATTTTTATCTGGACTTTTTCCAACATTACGCCACAGTGGCGATGATTTCAAGCAAGCGTTGATCTCATCAGCGTATGTCGAACGTGGAATGGCGGAATAGTGACACCCTAATTTCCTAGCGTTATGAAATATACTTTACAACCTATTCTCATATCTACCAAATACACATACAAAATTTCATAAAAATCGGTCGAGTCGTTTCGGAGGAGTATGAACACAAACACCGTTACTCGAGATTTTTATATATTAGATTTCTATTCTTTTCGTATAAATAGCTATAGACTAATTTAAATTTGAAACTCAATTTAATTTTAAAGCTCAAATAATATTAATTGAATTTCGACTTAACATTACAATATAGTCTGGTCGACAAAATCGCGTTCACCAACCTTAAAAATTCTTATCAAATACGCACCATCTTGTACGAAAAAAGGTTTCGCTGAAGCAAAATTCAATTTTCCTTCAGCGAACTTGATTATAATGTTGTGAATAAATTTCTGTGGATTGCTACATTTGGCGTGTTATCGTTTGAAAAAACTGGCAATATCTAATAAGAAAGCATTTAACCATGGTGCTTGCTTAGTTAGATATTGCAACTAAAGGAAATAAACATGTATTAGAATTCTGAATTTTTCCATGAAATTCAAAATATTTGTTAGATAAAGATGAAATTAGATTGGGGGAATTTGAATATCCTCTCGATCTCGATATATTTTATATAAGTATCCTAGAAAAAAAAAGATATAAAATGGCAAACAAAAAAAATTCTAATTATTTTATTAGCTTTCATCATCAGGTGCTAATCTCTTTTTATAAATAAACCCCCAAAACTTTAATATACTAATAACAAAACAACGACAAATTACTAGCAGAAGTTACATATAAAATTTTTCGATATACATTAAAATAATTGTAAGCCTCTTTAAAGTGTATTAAAAATTTTTTTGGTTTCTTAAACGTTAAACTCCGGTTTATAAAAAGAGAATTTAAAGTTTGAATACGCTAACGAGCCTTATGCTAAAGCGATTGCGACACCTGCGTTCCCTTTATTGATGCCCTTTTGATGAGAAACTGCCATATCGAGTCGCCAAGACTGTAAAAAAAAGTCGCCATTAATGAAGGAATTAATGGATTATTGATGCGATCCTCCGGCGCCTGTTGGAAAAGTTTGGCTGAAAATTTAGATAGTTCATTGTAAAAAATATATATATATTCCCACATAACAGGTGTTCGGAAGACGATGGCCAAATGGATGACCGGCGTGTAATCGATATTTTATCTCGCTTAAGTACGTTAATGGTTTTGAAATGCGAGTTATTGAGACTTCCGTGTCATTAGAAGATATAGCAGAATTCGGGTATTATTTTTAGATGTGCTATTTTTATTAATTAATTGATGTGATCCTAAATGATTTTGATACTTTTTTGTTTGTTTAAATAAAAATGCCGTGCTAATTATGGAAATATTTCGTTTGCAAATAAAAGAATCGATGACGTTCTATATTTTATAATAATGAAGTACGTTAATGGGTTTGTAATGAGAGTTGTTGAATACTGTCGTGTTATCTGAAAATTCAATTGAATGTCGGCGTCGTAATTTTATTTTATCTAGTACAAAGTATGTAGCAAAAAATTGTAATTTTAAAAGTATTTGACAACGATATTTTTATACATTTTACGTTTCAGACCCATTTCAGAAAAAAAAAAGGGGGGGATTATGTTTTTATCTGTAAGCACGATAACCCAAAACAATAAAAGACAGACGAATAAAGTCTGGTCTAAACAATAAAATGTAAATCCATCAATAAGAAAACTATGTATCTGCTCGAGTTGATATAAATATTATAACACAATAAACTTGTATGTTAGATAAATCTAATTTAGTATAAGTCTTTTACTTCAAAATTGTAAATCTGCAACAAATAAAGTTCATAACCAGACAAATGTATAACCATAAAATCTATGTTTCATTCCCTTTAAAATAAACTACCCTAAAGAACTATTTTTGCTGGTTATCTCATATCTTGACAGTAATAACTACTGCCAGTGAATCTCAAGTTGACTATATAAATTTTAATGTTACTTGCTATGTATTGTTAAACAATATATATATAGAAAGAGCATTATATAATCAAACAGTATCTATAAATAAAGAGCACTATATAATCAAAAAAATTATCGTTTTAAATGCAAATTTTAAATATAGCAATTACTAAAATACTTACTGTTAGTTTCTTCCCATGAATTACGTTTGGATGTACCCATGTACGTGTAGGATGTAATTCCTTTAATTCGCATTTTTTTTTTAGCTACAAACCTGGCACCTTTTTACCAGGCCGCAACAGCTCAAATTTTTTTTAAGGAACGGAAGGAGGTTTAAAAGAAAAAAAGTAGAAGAAAATACAATTTTCTCTCTAGAAAATGAAAACGTTCATAATTAAACGCTGTTTAACTATAGTTCTATTTCACTATTAAAAAGTTTTTAATTTAAATTTTCAGTATTAAAATCGTTCTATGTACCTTGAAAATCAGTATAATCTAAAAAAATGATTAAAAAAATATAGAAATATTTTGATACTAAAATAGCATTTTGATAGATTAATAAAAACTAAGAGGACAGAAAATTAAAGGAGATCTGAACTTTTAGTTTGAAATATTGCAGAATGATAATTTTTTTTGACTCATTTGGTTTTGTTATTTTTAAAATTTATTCCTAATTATAAAATGGCTATAACTAGCACGCAAAAATACTATTTAATAACACTGCAATGTGCGTGAGTCTGAAACAAAGAAAAATATTGTTTTAAAATAATGGAAATACTTAAAAAATTTATTAACTTTTTGTTGAAATGAAGCAAGGTGAAATAGGTAATTGTTAAAGAATTTTGTATTGTTGCCTTTTCTTCGATTTAAAAAAATAATATAAATTAGAAAATGGACATATAATTTATAGGAGTGCATAATCATGTTCTGAAGAATTCACTAAACCATGCTTTTTTTAAAAAAAAACATTTATTTTTTCTGAATTAATTAATTATTAATTATTACTATTATTTATTAGTAATAATATTTATTACTAATTTAGTAATCAACCAGTCCTAGCTACAACAGCATTCGTAATTACTCCATTATGTTTCCAATTATCCCTTACTCTCTAGGGTAATTGAGAACATATGGTTTGGCTTCTAGTCACAGTAAATAATTGATTTAAATGCACTTGAATTGGTAAGAAACCATTGTTCAATGCATAAGAATTTCTTTTATCTTCCATTCTTAGCACCCTAAAAATATTGTTATTTTCTTTTTGTAATAAATATACAGTTTCATGGAATCACATATAAATTATCATAACTATTAAATACTTTCAGTTTAGAATAATTTATAATCATTCTATCCTTAATTTTAAAAGGAAACTAAGGAAACATAAAAAGAGGAACCTTTATAAAAACAGATATGATGTTATTTCTAATGGCACTTGAAACTCGCTGACGAAGTCAGCGATTTTAAAGTGAAGAGAGAGCGTCTCTTGTATTTTAGTAGCGCCACCTATAGCCAAGAGTACGTCATACATACTCACGCGTCACAACTTTTTGTACGGGGAGGACTTCATTCATGCCTTTCATTTACTCATTCACAGATCGTTATTTTGGCCTGAATCAGAGAACGATCACCTCTGAGCCAGTACCTCCATTGGTATTACTTTGTACATAGAGGACTTTGTGACCACGACATAATCATACGCGAGCCAGCCACCACACACACAGAGAGTCATCGGCCGGCGGTGTTCGAACTCACAACACAAGGGACGCGAATCCAAAACCCTGCCAACCAGACTATCCTGATCTCAAAAACAGGTATCAAAATATTATGAAACAAGAGAAGGAAATATCTAAGGGTTAGAAATGCATTTAAGAATGAGTTAGGGCAGTTAATTCAAATTTCGTCATTATACTTCAATTTCGTACTTATACTTCAAGTACTTATACTTCAAGTAGAATTTATGATCTTTTCTTCAATATATTTTCTCTGATTTTTTTATACTACCTTAAGTAATATATTTCATTCATATATGTGGATGTTATATATGTGCATTCATATTATACATATATGTGCATGTTATGTTTATCTGAATCCTGGAAATCACAAACTACCCGTAAGCCATCAAAACAAATTTTGATTTAGTCCCTCAATCCTGTTGTGTCTATCGTCACCTCCATCAATAATTTAAGCTCACGAATATCAAGTATTTTCTCTTGAACCTTCAACATAATACGATGACAAAATTTTTGAAAAATCAATAATTGATAGTTTGAAATGAATTACTTCCACTATCTCCACAAGTTCGTTTCGTAATGAAAATAGTTAAAATCGGATTCCTTTCTTGCATCACATTTTTTCTTTCGTTTAGTCATCTTCTTAATTTCCTTCCATACATTTCGTCATTATTAATAAAGAACTTTCATACGTGAGAGGATAATATATAGATCATATGTTAGTTTTACATAAGATAATAATCAATATTTGCTTGATGGGGAATTGCTGTTTTCTTAGATTTCCTATAATGTAATAAACTTTTCTAAATGCATGAAATTTTTTTTATTAAATTAAAATTCTGTTCCTGGATTCTCTTCGGTGAAAAATTCCGGGAGTAATTTGGGCACATTTTCCAGTTTCTGTAAAGAAAATTTGTAAATGAAAATTGACTTATGGTCGCTATATCCGACATTCCCCCAAAAATTATAGTTTAACAACTTATCTTGCCAATAATAAATGTAGAAAATGAATACTAACATTTAGAAAAATTTCAGTTTCACTATTTTTCAATGCGATTGAAGCTAAAATAAACAAATATTAGAAAAGAACACTGAATAAAGCAGGAAATTGTGATCCTTCTTCCTTTAGGTACTGTCGTAAAAAAGACATTTTCTCAGCTCTCTATGCCTTAACAAACACCTGATATTCCCGGTTTCCTTTTTTGATTTTATTGTATTTATTTCATAATTTAGACTAAAATGGGGCTGCTATAAATAAAAAGCTTTAATTTAATTTAAAATAGGACAAAAAACATTTTTGGCCAATAACGTGCTCCACTATTTGTCACATTTAGTACGCTCATTTGAATTTGCCCTGTAAATCTTTTTGAATAAATTCTGCTCCACGCATGTCGCATGATATATACAGAGGTAGTACGATAGCCTAAAAATATTATCAAGTAAGGCATTAGAAACTCTATTTCTATTCGATCTAATAATATACAAAGTCACATGTAAATAGAGAGGCAATTATCCTACAACAGTTGCTTCTATTTTATTACACGTTCATGCATTGAAAAGATTGAAACATGACTTCGAAGAGGCTCATCTGCTCATTATAGTTTTTATTTTCAACATGGAATCCGGTATTTTTGTGGAAAATAGTTATTGTATTTCATATAGTTATTTATCTCAATATATTTATATAATTATTGTAGAGAAACGAGATTCTTTATAATTTCATTATAAGATAGATGAAAATAACAGACGAGTTTCAAGAATAGTTATTTAATTATTTTTAAAGTGCCACATTTCAAAGACCAAACAAAATCAAAAATGAAAATATACGACATTAACTTAGAATAAAATCTAATAATGACCTGCAAGTAAGATCGTGGGAAATATATCTTGATGTTAATAAAGTAACGCCATCTGTTGCATCAAAAGAAAAGGTAGTAGAATTATGTAACCATTACAATATTCAGTAATACTGTACCAACTTATCTTTAAGAGATCTATAAATATTCGGTTCTAATGATATTACTGTTTATATTTGTATACTTCATTGAGGTGAAAAAGGTTTACTTTTGTTGAAAATAATAAGATTCATCCTGTAATGAGCTAAAATAATAACGTTCAAATTCATTTTTTCGAACTAAAAACGTGAAAATTTTTCAAACTCTATGGATCGAAATTTAACGTTTATAAATCAGCCTATTAGTTGTAAATAAATATTACGATGATGAAATATTATTTGATTAGAACAATCTACAAGGCAGACCATTTTATCTAAAACTATTGATCTTGGCAGATAATTGCTTTTGGAGTGATAAATGCTTATTAATGAAGGAATTCTCAAAATTTTAAATAAAATTAAAATAAAAATTATTTGAGTTTTTTTTAATATTTTTAACAATTTTTTAATTTTAATAATTTATAATATTTAATATTATAATTTCGAAGCATGTTATGGCAAAAATCCCATTTTTGTATTATTTAAAAATAAAATAAAAAATATTTTTCAGTTACATCTATTTTATTTACAAATATTTGTCTCTGAATTAAACAGTTTTAAAAAATATTTTTGAGTATACTTTTCAACAACATTTTTATTTGCTTTCTTTTACTGATTTATACTCATGTACGTTTCTACGGATTAAATACATTTCTTTCTTTTCCCCGCTATCTATACTTTAGAAAGGAGAGTAAATTTAAAAAAATAAATTAATGATTGGCGAATCATGCTTAAAGCCTTATCATTCTACTACGTTCTAGACTAGAGATTTGAATCTTGTTAAAATTATTTTTTGAAAATTAAAATACTTTTCCTTAATATACTTCGTATGACAGAAATTAATAAATGGTTAAACTTTAAAAATAGAACTATTAACAGCTGCTTCCATTTTGGCGACAGATATCACCATTCTACCACTTAAAAAAAATTTTCAGGAAAGATATATTAAAATGCTCTGAATACTAAAAGTAATAAATAAAAACCATATCATTGAATATGAAGTAATTTATTATTTAAAAATTTACCATTATTTTAACGAAAGTTTTAAAAACGTAAATTAATCCATTTTAATCCTCAAATATACATAGTTACACTTTCCTCATTTAATTAAATTAATATTTTTATTAGATTAAGAAATAAAATGGATATAAAATTGCACTGGATATAAAAATGCAGAGAATATATAAAAGATTTTGATTTCTTTGTAGTATAAAACAGTTTTTTAAAGTCTTCTGTGTTTTTGAGTTTTTATTTTTTTTTATTACTTTTGGAAAAATATCTAATTATTTTTCAAATAATCCCATTGTATAAAGAGTAAAATATTGAAATGAGTATTTTCGTCTTTATAACTTAAATAATATATATCAAAGGTAATTATTATAATTAATTTTTTTCATGAAATTTCATTTGCCAGATTTACAGTTAGTTTATCACAAATATTAAAAATTTTTCCTAGTACTTGTTGATATTATTCAGTCTTAAAATTTAGAATTGTTACAAGAGTTACAAAATCCTTAACATAATCAAAAAATCTTTTAAAAGGCCATAATCAAAACACAGCTGTTTTATTCGTTATAAAACTAATTTTTGGATAAAAACAGAAATTCTTTCGTTTAAAAAAAATTAAGACATGATTTTAAGTTCTGTTGTTGGTATCAGTCGTTAACTTAGGGTTTGAATTTAGAATAGAACACAAAACATGACTCCTTATTGTAAAAAATATTTCTTCTGAATTAAAGATTATATGCTACACCTGATTATGTATGCTATTATACGTTTTCACATGAAAATGTTTCTTCATGTGCAAGTTACGATAGGTATATTAGATTTTAGATATTACCACGAAATTTTTTTAATTAATTTCTAATTTGTTTGTTTAAAAAAAATTAAACCACGATTTTGAATTTTGCTAATTGGTAACAGTCGTTAGCTAATGGTTGGAATTTAGAATAGAGCACAAAACATGATTCATTATTGTAGAAATATTTCTTATGAATTAGAGATTCTTTATATGCTGCATCTGATATGTATGTTATTATACCTTTCCCATAAATTTTTTTTTCATGGGTAAGGTCCAATAGGTTATCAAATTTTAGATATCATCACCAAAAAATTTAATTAAAAACAGCGAACAATTGTAATATTCTAAATGTATTTTCAAATGTTTCATAATTTACCGGTATAGCACTTGGTGGCTTTTACCTTTAAATCACGAAAGATTTCCCCCTACAAAAACATTAAAAAAATAAAGTAATACTACATTGAAAGCTTTGACTCTTTTTTTTAAAAATTAATTTAATTGAAATTTTCATTGGTTACAAGGGAATAGGGATGAAGAAAAAATTAAATAAAACGCTCTTTTTATTATTATTATTAATGGCATCTTCCGTGCCACGAAAACTACGAAAAGAACTCATTTTTCCCATTCAGCGCCAAACTCTTTAATTAAGAAAATTAATTACACGCAGCTATAGACCGTAATTAAATAAAAGCCTCTCTTTCTGTGTGTGATAGGGAACGAGAGAAAGAAGATGGAAATGGGGAAAAAGTTGGAAAAATGTTTAAAAAAAAGAACGAAATTAGGGAAATGTAGAATTAAGATTCGCGGCTTGTCTCTCGTGATGTAAATATCGACCTTTGATATCTGTGCTGGATTAATTAGCAAAACATGAACGGAATCGTTGAATAAAAACCGAAACACGCCAGATTCTTGATTTCGGGAGAGGTTACACGCAATTCTTATTGACATTAACGGAAGGGAAATCGTGTCATTTTTATCGATCGGGGTCTTAAAATAGTCATAACCGAAGAAATTTTCAGTAATTATCATTTGCGCCCTTATTGTTTTGTGAAATGAACTCGTTAGGGTTGCGTGAATGAGGCATAAGTTTCTTTTTTGATTAATTGCAAAAAAACAAAATGGTTTGAAAAATAATTATTCAATGACATTGTTACATAACTCCAACATATAAAAGAAACATGTGAACTTTTTCCCCTTAAAATATATTTTGCTGTATTGATTACATGAAATATTCAGTGCTGTCCAAAATTGCAAATATTTTCTGTGCTTTTTGCTGCTTTTCAACTTTATTTTTTTTCTACTTTATGAAATGTTTTCGTCACGGAACTATAATTATACAATTTATCATTTCCATTCAAATTTTTTTAAAGTCAAAGTAAAATCTGGAATAACTGAGCTTAGATATTTGGAATTTATTAAATATATTTATATACATTCTTCATACTTTCGTAATTTATATACTTACGAAATGAAAATGATAAATTAAAATCCTACATCCGATATAGTTACTTGAATAATAATATTTAAAGATAAGAAAAAGTTTCATAGATCTAGCATTATGTTTTAGTTTAGAGAACCAAGTTTCTTTATTATGCTTGAACAATGTAATAAAATGATAACAATTCATGAAAATAATCATTACTTTTTGCTTCAAAAATAATGATAATTTTCTATCCAATCTTATAAAATAGTTTGTAAAAATATTGGTAAAAATTCAATTTAATAAATTCTGGGGATTTCGTTCTCGACAAATGTTAAATAGTAGTTCGCGACTGTAAAAATAATGGCCATGGACTATTGGAAAATGCATTTAGAGTAGACAAAAAAAAATGTTAACTTCAAATTTAAATGTCATAAATTTTTTCTAAAACTTGACTATTATTGTACCATTTGAAATCGCAGAACAACTGGTTTGTTTGTTTTTGAGATTTCGTGGATTTTTCCCCTATCCATGAATTTAGACATGGTGCTTTATAGACATTTTTTGACGGTTGGGGTTTTTTTTTTTCCACGGCAGAGTTTAATTTTTCAAAGAATAATACATACTGAACTTAAATTTTTACCAGGTATTTTTATATAGGTAACTCGTACTGAAGTGAAATTCCAAAAATTTGCTCAAGTAATAATAAGGGAAAAAAATGAAAAACATTCTTCTAAATTAAAGCTTTTTATAAATTCATTTATGACTAAATTAAACTGTTTTAATGTTTTATGGTCCACTTCATTTGTCCCTTTAACATCTGTAACAAACCTAAATAATTTTTTTTCTTAGATCTTATAGCCTTTTGTATAAACACGAAAAACCGATGTTATAAATTTTCCAATACCTTCTCCTTCTTTTTGGTATATATTCAAGAAAAAATTCAGAGGCATACTTTTGATGACCAAGTGAAAATTTGAAACAATAAAATTTATATATATCTTTTCACATTTTAAATAATTTTAATCATTTGAATTACTACCAAAAATTAATCTCTCCATCCTAATTACTGGGGAGATTTCGACATTTTTTATATGAACGTTCGTGGTATATTATCATAGGTTTCATAATTCTAAATTATCCTGACAAATTTCATAAAATTACTTTAATTTTCAATATGGAAAATTATAACAGAATTTCTTAACCACAACTACTGTACAAAGGCCTATTTCATTTCATATGAAAGCTCATGGCCCCTATATACGTCATCACTGGTAGCCTAAACTCCAAGAAAGTCATAGGTGCTTCAATGGCCTGGTACCAAAATCTCGTCTTCAAAATCGAAGGGTTTCAGGGTCAAGACCTGATTCAACCGAAGAACCGTCTTGTAAGCGTATCTGGTGCAGGTTAAATCCATTGGGCCAAATGTCCTCCCGCTAGTGTGTTACGGAAGTCTGGAGAGTTTGTGCCAGCTCAGGTATCGTCCTCATCATCTGACCTCAATTCAAAATTACGAGGTTTCGAGATATTTATCAATATTTAAATGAATTTTATTTTTAAATTAATTGCGACTTTAAATTAATTATAGATTTTAAAACAATAATTTTTAATTCTTTGCATAAGGTAGATATGTCACTGAATTCGAGAAAGCTGTAGCTTATCTTTGTATTTAAAGTGGAAAATGAAATAAAAGTGTTAATATAGGCTATTTGTTGCCATCTTGTAGAGAGCCTGAAAATTCAGAGAAGTGGAATAATGTTGTTAGAGCCATAGTCCCGCTTGTATTTGGGACAATCTTATATTATTTAAAAGTGTTAGTTCTATAGGCTATTTGCTGCCATCTTGTACAGAATCTTAAAATTCTGAGAAGTAGAATAATGTCATTAGAGCCATAGTCCCGCTTGCATTTAGGACAATTCTTATATACTATCTATTAAATAATTGTTTATTTTATTTCGATATTTTATTATACCTTATTTTTCGGATAAATTTATTAAAGAACAAGACAGTTATTTAGATCAATAACCAAAAACAAATTCCTGACACAATTTTTTGAGAAGAAGAAAAAAATCCGCTTTATTTCTGTTTTGAGCTTCATGTATGCATATAGTTTGATGTCGCCGTAAGCAGAGTAAAAAGAATTAAATAGAAAGAAAATAACATGTATAAAAAAGATACACGAACTTACAACAACTTTTATACAAACAAATACTTAGGTATTTAACGCATCGAATATTTATTTCCTTTCTATGAAATCCCTTACAGGATTATTTAGAACGCGAACAATTGCAACCAGAAAGTGGACACAAAGACGTTTAAACTAAGAGTTAAAAGTATTCGAAAATCCACGATAATCGCCCCATGAATAACTAACCTAGCAAGCGCGAATAAGGAACCAAGTTTTTTTCTGAGAGGCAGAAGTGTATCCCCTAAGACCATGAAACAGTCTTAAAAGCGTAAGCTCCTGTGGAAAGTCCATATTCATTCGCATTGTAACCAGCCCTATTCACAGGATATTTCACCTTCCCTTTAATCCGAAGGGAAAGTTTTGAGAAGTTGTGTCAACAACGGACAGAAAATTTGGAGCATGCTGTTTTGTGTCAACATTTGTCCTAGAGTGTTTTCTTTGGGCATTAAGGGGAAGGACCACTAATCGGAATCTTTCTTTATTTTCCAAGCGACGGAGCCTTCAACTGATGAAGTTAAAGTGGATGGGTAAGCCGTTCTGAGGGAAGATTTTCTCTCTCCCTGCCTCCCTTTTACACGAGGGGAGTGGAGAGGCAATGCAGTCAAATGCTGCTTCACGCTTGAGTGGCAGATGGAAAAAGAAAAGAATTAAATGAGAATGGAGAGAGTAGTTGAAAACAAACAAAATTCTACAGCGTTTGAAAAATATTTCACTACTTGTAGCCATATCATTCATTGGAGACAGCAACTTTTAAAGCATTAAATGTTATTTATATTGAGATTCTGCAAGTATTTGATTAGAATTGGTTGAAACTTTTTTTTTATTTATCTTCCAAACAACTATTTTGTTTGAAAATCGTGCTTCCTCCGAAATAATCCCAAAAGTAAAGAAAAAAAATACAACTTTTTTTCCAATGAAATTTGGAGTCAATTTTACGAGATGGATTATGCTTCTGACGCTTACTTCATTCTCAAATTTTTCTTACATATTTACCTTGTTTATTTTTTAAAATTGAGATATTGATAATAAATATAATTTTTTTAATTCCTAATATATTACGTAGCGAATTTAAAACTATCCATATAAAAGAAATTCGAACATACACGAGTTCAAGATGGGTTTCTGCCCCCATTTCTTTCAAATAGATGTTTTTACTAGAGGCACCAACTCTCTTTCAAGCAATAAAATACTTTTTTGGGTTTCAGAAGAAAGTTCTGTAAACTTTATCGTCTGACTGAATATTCTTTTTTTGTAAAGTAAATGTTAATGTCCCAAATTAAATTAGATTCAAAATCTATTTCGGAATCTGTTTCTTCTTTGTCATGAGTCCTTAGCTCATAGATTCGGTTAAATTTTCGATATCAAGGCGAGATAGATTACAGCACCACAAAACAGTTCCGTGGGCGGTAGGTTGTACACAAGAAGAAGACAAGCACCACAAAACACAGTGTATCCAATCCTAAAAGCTGTAAAATTATAATTTTTGAATGAACCATACATATTTTAAAAATACGTATTATAAATTTCTGCATTATTTTGAAAACGACAGCTGCTGTGTGCAATTCTCACTATTATTATTACAATATTTTTAGATGATTAAATTGATTTAAAATTGGTTAACTGATAAAAAATGTAAAATTTGTCAATCTGTGATTGTTGTATGAAGATATGTTTATGGTGGAATATGACAAAATGCTATGAAGATACAGAACTGCAAATAGCTGGCAATAAATGATTCACAAATTATTGTTCTTTTGTGTAATCATAAATATAATAATTATTAACCTGTTATTGTGTTTAAATAACACCATACATTTACATTACACTGGTGAACAGTTAAGTTCTATTGAAAATAGAAAAAAATAATCTCGAGTACTTTGATGCTTACAGAACCTATTCCAATAGCCGTCGTTGCACATACAGAAGAGAAATACATCTATGAACGCCATTGATCATTATTTATCATCCTCTGGAATGGCATCAAAGCGTGCATTTCAATCTATGTATTTCTACAGAAATATGCAGACAGACAACTCATTAATATGACGACCTTTGGCGACATGGAGCCATTAAGAATATTTCTTATGCATTCCGGAAAAATAGATTTCGACTGGACAGCACTTGAATATTTTGCAAACAAAAAATATTTCTAGCACGGCTATCTTTCTGTATATTCGTTTCAGTTGATAAAAATCTCATAAACGACATTTTTACAGAGGCATAAATTGATGAATACATTCCATTTTTAATTATTCCAATGTAACATTTCATTAAATGGAGAAAAAGAAAAACTAAGTCAAAAGTGTGTATTCAGTCTGGTAGAATTTTGCAATTCATTAAGCATCTCTTGTAAGGTAAAAGAATTTATATAACCGTAAAAAGATTTAATCTTAAAAATTGCGTTCGTTGCGTGGTTATGACGATGTATGAATTGACTACAATGGATATTATGCACAGAGGTGGATTACTGATTAAGTAGATTACACAACTGCCTAGTGTCCAGAGCTGAATGGGTCTATTGGTAAATCGATTACAAATATTTTAGTCTACATGTAAAATATATGAATTTGTAAGAAATAGGAATTCTTTGAATTATAAAATACTAACCACTTTGGCGACCAGCTCATTCGCTGTGATCAAAGATCGATAAAATTTAACGATTTCTTCAGCAAAATATTTCTAGGCTTCAAAGTTTGATAATTACATAACTCATACTATTCTAGAAATCTTAAGTTTTGTTTAATGTGGTATTACTAAATACAATGTCTATCAATTTGCATTTCAAATACAATATCTTAGTAAATATCTGAAGTTTTGCAAAATATGGATGTGACAAATCGAATACAATTTAAATAACAAAATAACAGCAAAAAAAGTCGTATTTACAGTACTTTTTAAAGAATTAAATTTTAAGAACAAAATCAATCCGTTTATCCTATTTAATTTACATTTATTTTGTCATTTTAGATATTTAATTCACTATACTAAGTATTACTCATTGAAATCATAAATCCAAATTAACATTTTCTCAACAGTTTTACCTCGTTAACGGTCTGTCGGATGCATTTAAGTAGTAGAAAAATAAGCAAGATTCCTTGTAAAAATGTGTTTTGCAAGAGTTTGGCTCCAAATCTCCTTAAACGAAAATTCTAAAAGCGCTTTTCCACTAATTGCCCTATCGAAACAATGAAAACAGTTCGAAGAGTCGCAGCAGCAGTTGTAATGAAAATTGCGTCCCAAATCATTCGCCATGAGTATCTTTCGATTTTAATCCATGAAATCGGCAGCCAGGATAAGACGGTGCGCCCCACGGAACTTCTTTTTGGAATCCAAAGCCTCTAACGGGGTGAACATTCGGTTTGCGGCTAATTGCTTTAGGATTAGGGTCCTAGAAAGCTAATTAGAGCTAGGCTATTGTTATTTCATTTCTCGCCCGGACTAATTAGCACGGAGGGGATAGTTGAAAGATGGATTTATTTTCGGACTCTGATTTCTCGGAAAACTCCATATGAGCCTCCCGACCGCCCAAAACTTTGGAGGAAGCTCATCGCTCAAATTCCTGATGAGGAAAGGGGACATCATTAGCTTCGACATCGGAGAATCGGTCTTCGCGCTTGCTGTCCTATCGGTAACGGCCTCTTCCTGATCGACAGTGGGCTAAGTCACTGGAATGAGTGCGGCGGTATGGGTTTCCTGGCATGGGTAAATTACATTTTATTATAGAAGGAAGAGATATATAAGATCCAGTAGCTAATTGGATTTGTTCATGTTGCATGTTACTAATTTTATTTGGATGCGTAATATATAAAGTGACCAGATATTCGGATTACCAAAACCAGATTCTCAAGTGGCTTAGAGGTTGATGGTAATCTGGAAAGATGCTGCCTGGATAAAGTGAAAAATCCAAAAAATGATACTCCTGACAGTATTCCGTGAATGAGGAGATAATTACGGAAAAGTAGACAATAAAAGGAAAGAAAAGCAAAATACGATGAAGGAGCCTATTATATTACAATTTTGGAAGGTGTTCTATATTTATTATTTGTCTTACCGCAACACGGGACGTATAATTGAAATTGGATTTATTCATATGGAGTTTCTGGCTACCCAAATCTGGAAGTTTGATTCGCTTTTGTTGTATCGCATTTGCTAAGTCTTAGCTCTAACACGCTGCTGGAGAATCCCAGGTTCGAAAACCCACTACCATCAAACAACCACTCTGTAAAAGGGTCTGAAGGGCTTTAATTGCATATGGCGCAGAAGCTGTGAAAAGAGAGGATCATCGGGCGTCATCCCTTCTATCCTTCAAAATGAAATGTAAATATAACTAAATTTGGTTGTTATTCATGAAACCTAAGAAGAAACATGTGTTGATAAAGTGGTCGAAATAAAGGTAAAATAATTGTTATATCTCATTAAAGAATGGTTATATGAAATTTATGAGGTATATAACGGATTATTATATTACATGTGACATTGATTTTATTTGGAGAGTATAATGAAAGTGAAGAGAATTTTTATTACCTTTGGGTCAGGATGCTTCAGATCTTGATAAGAATGTAAGATGTGGAATTTGATTAAATCATAAATTACTTTAAATTTATAAAACAATGATCAGATATGTTTTTCGAAATAAAAGTAGACTAGAGATAAAGAAACGCAAACAAAATATTTTTCAATAACATTTATTAATTTTTCTTCATGTTATTTAACCATTTTAATCTTTCCAGGGTGACTTATTATATTTATTATAAAAGTTGGAAAGGGCAATTCTTCAGAATTTAGCCTTTTAAAATTAAATTCCTTCTAATTATTTTTTGAGATATATTCGTTTGTGTCTTTGATATACATTTCTGCTTATGCATTCTTATATGTTTCTTAGTATTAAGAGAAAGAGAAATTTAAGGGAACATTCTCTCAATAAGTGACATTTAATTCAAACTTTGAAAATATCCGAAACCATCCATAGAAAAAATTAGGATAGCTAATACCAGACATCTGGTCTATTAATTGATATACCAATAAAAAACTCAGGCGAAAAATGAAATTTCATTAAGCAGCGAAAGATGAATTTCTTTCTTTGGTTTTTTTTATCATAAAAAGAAATATGTATTGACGAAATGATACAAATACCGATAACGCAATAGCTATGTTTTATGAAATAAGTAGACTCTAATTAATTGATTTAACCATACCACTTGTTTTACTTTTTCTATTTGGGAATGCAATGAACAAACAAAAATAAAATCTATATGGGACATAAATAAATAATAGACTCTCTATACATTGCTTTCATGCTCTACATTTTTTTATAATGCGAAAAATATTTCTTTAATTACTGTCATAGTTTTGATATTAGTATCATGTTGTTAGTTATATAACAATCTTGTATAAGAGGATTTGGAATGGTATAAATGCGTTGCGATATTATAAAGGTAAAGGTTGTTGTTGCGTAGTAAGAGTATCATTCGTTTTAAGGAAAATTCTATAAAAGATTCGCACTTTTTGTGGCCTTCATGTAGGTTGCATCTGTTCACTTATTAAAAAATCTCACTGATTTGAGGGGAGTGTCGCGAAGATCTTGAACTTAAGGTTCTTAACCTGATATAACGGGTGAATAGAGTAATGGCGTGGCAATGAGGTTACTTAGTAAATGGTTGTGCTTAGATGAATGAAGGATTTACTTAGTATATTATTACTAATAAATTCGAGGGAGGGGAATGAAATGAAGAAAAGAAAGGATAGATTTTACATGAAAATTATTCTGCAAATTAGGTCCAGAGCCATGTCGTTGTACACTGATGACTCAGACATACATGTAGGAGATGGTGAGGTCTCTTGGTGGTGAAGGATTGTAATTTTCTATTTCTTTAACTGCGATATTATCGCTTTTGGAGATTTTTTTTCAAAGAATCGAGTTGATATTTTCTTGTGGAAATTCTGAAGGTTACGATGCTAATATAAATAATCTCATGTTGATTTCCCTCCCGATAATGGGAAAATTCAAAGAGTAGGGTATTGATTCAGCCATTAAGTCATAATATCCAAAAAATATCCTTCTTTTTCTGTGACCCCACAGTCTTATATTATAGATGTATAGGCTGGTCGCAAAATCCTCTCCTGGATCAAAAATAAATAAATAAAAATATTTAAAAAAACCTCACTTAAATTTTAATAAATGTTTGTTTCAATGCATTATGAAGATGAAGATGACCACTTATAACTGTAAATTTCAATGTGAATGATTTTGATAGCTTGCAGAATGTCAAACCGGTATTCCGATTTTTGCTGAATATTGTAATATACAGGGTGATTATAAATAAAGTTCCATTTTGAAATGGTCATAAAAGTAAAATTACTGGACCAAATGTTATCAAACTTGGTAATTGTTTAAAGGAGGGCATGGGAATTTCATTTCCGCGAGAGGGGGGAGGGATGACGCTGTATGCAATATTATTAAATAAAATAAGACATGATATACCGACAATTGGATAATATTTCCCCTTGATATGTTGACAGGTACTGTTGAGAATGCATTAAGACGATTTAACTTGCTTTCAGAAAAAGGAGGAATCCACATTAAACTTGCTTTGTAGTACGTTTTCAAAAATGATTAAACACATTTTAAACCGATATCTTCATGTCTTAATTTGTTTGACAATTTTGCTTACAGCTCCCTTCCCCTCCTGTTGGTGAGTTTTTTAACTTTTTTTTGACGAAAAATAAATTTACATGACCTCCTTTAGACTACTATCAAGTTTGATAAAATTTTGTCCTGTAGTTTTCCTTTTATGATCATTTCAAAGTGAAACTTTAATTATAACCACCCTGTATTTTGGCTGTCACATTAGATGCAGTATCTGTAATACAGAGTAAACCAGCAATAAAAATATTTCTGGTGTTAAAATTTTATTAAAAATCCTGAATTTGAAATCATGTAATTTGATTTTTTTTAGCTGATTATACAGATTATATATCTTATTAATATGGGAGTGCCGTCGAATTTTTCGAAAACTTAGGTTATGATGCAGTTTTTATGCTTCAAATATTTTTAGTTTTCATATCATTATGTATTTAATAAATTGTTTTGTTTAAGAGAAATACTTTGTCTAATCCATCATCTAAATCAGAACTCCTTAGAAATAATTTTTTTTTTCTTTAACGTTTCTATTATAAAATCTCGGAAATATTTTTAAATGTTATATCACAAAGGAATGTTTCTTATAAAACTCTGATGTAAGAAACTGTTAAAAATAAAATAAATAAATCGAAAATCTTGAGATTGATTTAAGAAATCTTCAAAAAATCCCGCATGGTTAATTTGCTACATTGAAATAACTTTTTCGTATTCTTACAGTTTTCTATATTATTCAATAAATTTTAAGAGATGCAGGTTTTTAATGTCTATGAAGTTGCATATTTTTGCCTTTTAGAAACGAGTATCAAAATTCTGTAACTATCAAAAAATTCAACTTCGAGATTTGATGAACCTTTATTTTTCAGATATCTCTGAATCTGAAGGGAAAAAGTACTTTTGAGTAAAATTTCTCTTCTACCATGAATGAGTGCAAGATTAATAACAACATCAAATAAATGGGCGATTGCTGGGACATGCTTCGTGATCAAAAATGTATGCATTATATTGTGGTCCCTGTACTTCAAAGGGCTGAGCTTTCTATTCCTGTAAGTGAACTATATATTCATGTATGATCTGTAAATATATGTGAACGGGGTGATTTTTAAAAGTAATGTTCTAAAAATGTAAATTTCGAATGTGGTCTTGAAGCCTAGATTGTTGGCTTATATTAATTTCCATAGTGATCACGAATGTAACGATAGTTAGTTGTTCTAATCAAAATAGTGAGAAACGATTCCGCATATAAATAAATACACAGAAAAGTCCTCGGATTTTTATAATGAAAAATTCACTTGCAGTGATGAATTGCAATACCCAGGCGGCTTGAAAGATTCATTAGAATCAAACAAGAGGATTATTCCGATCCATAGAAAAATCAGTAAATATTTTCGAAAAGGATTACGAAGTTTGGCGACGTAAATTGGTAGATAACTAAAGAACCTTCAAAAGGAATGATTTGTCGTCATGCACGGATGTGTAGCGAAGAGGTTATATAGAAGGAAGACAATGATCATAAAAAACATCCAGAACATAAGCTACCTGAGACCACAAAACCCTAGGGCCGCGGTGGCCTGGTGGTAAGGTATCGGCTTCGTAACTGGAGGGTTTCAGGTTCGAAACCCGATTCCACCGAAGAACCGTCGTGTAAGGGGGTCTGTTGCATGTTAAATCCGTCCTGACCAAACGTCCTCCAGCTGGTGTGGTGTGGAGAGGGGGTGCCAGCCCAGGTGTCGTCCTCGTCATCTGACAGCGGTTCAAAATTACGAGGTCCGTCCCGAAATAGCCCAAGTGTTGCTTCAAACGGGATGTTAAAATAACTAAACCAAACCAAGCCACAAAAACTGAAAGTCCTTCGATCCTAAAAAAGATCAGTCCAATACCGCTCTGAATTGTTTGCTGAATATTATTCATATGGAAAGTACATCCAACAAATACTTGAAAACTCAAATGTCTCGATAAATTTTAAGAAAATTAAAAGAATTAAATATGTATGAATATGTTCCAAAACTGCACAATGTTCGATTTTTCTGATTCTAATTAAAACGAATAAATAATTCGAATGATGTTGCACAATCTGTTTTTTCTGTTGTTCTTGTTTCCTTTTAAAATTTAATTATTTTTAAAAGTTTTCGGATGTGCTCATTATTCGAATGTAAAGATCATTTTGGCTTGGATTCGAAAGCAGTGATCACTACAGGCGGTGTCTATTGTACTTGAAAAACCTGACAGCCTGTTACTCATATCACAAATTCATGCATATGTGAATGTGGTAATTTTAGAATGTAGCGATCTAAAAATAGAAAATCGAATGAGATCTTATGGGCCAAACTTTTAATCTACTGTATCAAAATTCAGATTTAATTGATCAAAATGAAAATATCAAAAATAAATATTTGGGTTTACATCACCATACTATGAAGTACTAAACACTTTATATTAATATACAATAAAGTCTGGGAGATAAGACCCCTATTGGCTAATTGTTAAATTTCTATATCAATAATATGCAATCTAATAGTAATTTTAACTACTTACGTGTCATTTATTCTTTATTTAGATCCTTAAATTATCAAGTCCAAAGTTTGAACTGCTAAATTTATATATTTCTTTTACATTAAAACACTGCATAATTAAGAATTACATATTTTCTTTTAAATATTAAGAGAGATCAACATTTATATATTAAGTAGTTTCAATAAAGCAGGGGCCATATTGCTCTCCTGCCATGAACTTCGCTTCAGAATCCTATGTAGTTAAGTTAACACCCGGTTTTTAATCAACATTATGGTTATTTCAGGATCAACCTCTTAATTTTGAACCGCGTTCAGATGATGAGAATGAAATCTAAGCTAGTACTCCCCACCCCATATTTCCGCACTATATCAACGGGAGGGCATTTGGACTCTGAGAATTTAACGTGCATGTCGTGGCGTTTCTTCTGTGGAATAGAGTCTTAAATCTGAACCTCTCTAGTAAGTAGACCTCTCCCTACCACCTGGTGACAGAGACTCTCAGAATTCTAAGATCGGTGGTTCGAATACTAGTTTCACCGAAATTAGTGTAAAAAATCTTATTGCTCCCTTTTTTTTGTGTGTGTATCCCTATGACGTGGCATGGATAAATAAAAAAAACCCACAAAAAAAACAATAGCTATTGTTACTTTCATCATGTTATTTTTTTAAGAATGTTAATAGTAACTTGCACTAGTATAGGTCTTAATCAGTTTATTAATCTGTAACAATTAAAATGTATCAAAATTGGAATATAATATTTATTTATATTATTCAAAATTGAGGACAAAAAATATTTCATAATAATATGAAGGCATAATATATTAAAAATTATATAATCCAAATCCATTTTCCAATGTATAATGATAGGCTTATTGAGGAAATTTGTGGTTTTCTGTTCCAAAACCGAATATTCATTTATTACTCTGAAATAAAAATGGAATTATGACGTCTTAACGACCTGAAATGAGACTCCAATGAGGCCAAGAATATTAAATACGTGCAATTCCATAAATATTTTTAATTGATTAAGTTGTGTTTCAAAAAGAATTTGCCACGCGATATAATGCCTAAACTTTGCTCTAAAGGCAAAGCAATGAATAAATATAATAATATAACTTTACTTTATTTCTTGCTTCTAAATCATTTTGAACTAAAACGGAAAGTATTTTTGTAACGTAAAAAATTACTCTACTAAATTATTTGGGACTTTTTTTGAGTTTGCTACTAATATAATTCATTTTCTTAGTTAAGTCAAAAATGTAATTTATTGCATTCTTAGTAAAATTTATAAAACATCAACGAGAATTATAACATTTATTCCTAAATGCCAACGTATGTTTGAATAACTATAGATAACTTGGTTGATTGATAATCGATAGTGCACAATAGAAATTATATATTTTTTTTTCAAAAATTCAAATAAAAGAAAATTGGGTATAAAAACGCGAATAGTAAAAACAGAAAACTTTTGAATAAAAAATAATCTTTAAACTCTGTGAAATGAATAAAAATGTCTTTTCATCCTCTCACCAACTTTATTGCTTACAACTCTCTATAACCAGTTTTCTCCTGCGTCTATTTGTTCTAAATGTAAGCAATCAAAATACATATATTTGTAAGTCGTACAAAAAATGAAATTGATAAAAGTTTTGTTTAAATTAATTTTGATCAGAGAAAATATTATAGCAAAGAAATTCGTATCTCTGTTAAACTGTATGAAATTCAAACACACAAACATTCAGTATTTTATATGCAAATTTATTAATTATTGCATGCTTCATAAATAAGGAATATTTTGAGAATGATAACCAAAAATTGCAAGTATGAAAACATTACTTTAAAAAATAAATAATTTTAATGAACAAATAAGAAACAGCATATTAACACAATAATTGTACTAAAAAATTACACCTTTGCACTCAGGAAAGTAATAAGGTGCATAGTTATTCTCCCTAATACCTACCTTGTTAAGTGCTTCAAAAAATAAAAACATATATTTGTTTTAAGTTGAATTTCCCCGAAAAAGTAATCTACATCTTCTTACAATTCTATAAGCACTTTTAACAATAAAAATAAAAAAAATAATAATAAACTGTCAAAAATGATGCACCGTCTTGAATGGTGAGTGAGAGTCACCTTCCGAGTGTAAAGGGTTAAAACCCAAATGTACAATTCAAATGTGCTATCATTTTTATGTATAAAAATATGTTTGGGATTGAGTACATTATGCAATATAATTTATTAGAGGTAAATTAAAAGTTTCAAAAAATTATTGACTTGTAATATAAAGGATATAAAGTATGGGCGTGTTTTAAACAAAATAAAATGTAAAATTCACATCTGCCATCATTTTAATATTACATACATTTTTATATTATATAGCCATTATTTAAAACAAAATTTACAATTAACATCTGCCATCATTTTTTATACATAAAAATACGTTTGTGGTTGAATACATTGTGCAGAAATAATTACATGCAGTATAATTTACAAGAGGTAAATTAAAAGTTTCAAAAAATTATTGACTCTTGATAATAGAAGATAAAAATTTTGTACATATTTTACTAACAAAAATAAATAAGCTATAAGAATAAATTTTCTTATTTCTTATTGATTAAAATAAAATCGTATAACAGAAGAACCTTATTTTAATATTAAACTCAAAATAGTAGCCGAAAATTCAAATTATCTTCGAATCCGAATTAAAAACACCCAACTCAATTGTGTTCCTTAAAATTAAAATACAATTCAATCAGCTAAAATTAGCAAAATTCTTACTGGCAACGACAAAAGCCTTTCAACTAACTCCTTTCTCGTACTTCTTACTCACGCCACTTGCGTTCAGAAAATGTTGCTTTCGGATTTCCTCGGTGGTTTATTAGTTTCACAATCATTATGGGAGTCTATTTGACGCCAATTAGCAAGTTAGGATTAGAACTCTTGACGCAGTTTATACTTTTGTGATACTTTTAAAGAACACTTTTCCCTCGTCCTCAAAAGTTGCGCTACCTCGGATCATATTACTCGAACATAGTTTAGAAATTAGAGGGTGGCATCGAAAAGAAAATTGGTGGAGAGATTGGCTTCAAGTGAAGCCGAAATCGAAAGGCAGCCGATTTAATGCAAGTGGTAAGTTAATGAGTAGAAAGCTATTACACTGCATGTTTTGTCTTTAGTAAGCTATTATTCATTGAGCTACTCTATTTAGGTTTTAATTATGTTTAAATTACCTCATTAATTTCTATGTAATTTTAGGAATTCTAGATGCGATGATTCATATTGCAGGTATATCGCGTACCATTCTGAATCTGCGATTTAATCTTTGAAAGTTTGTTTCTAGTTAACCAGTTAACTATTTCGACCTCTTCGGAAAATGCGTATCTAAATTATGTCGCAAAAATTTATCGATGAAGAGTATACTCGTGAAACACGTAGTATGTGTAATATGAAATTATGTTGCAATGAGATGACTTTTATTTTTTATTTCAATAATCACAATTATTTATTTACTTAAAATAACATACATTTTTTGCACATAAACGAAAAGAAGCATAAAAAAATTGGATGACTAATACAACACAGCGATACATTTAAGCGAAACAATTTATATTATATGCGGGTTTTTTATAATAATTATTAATAATATTTTCCTTTTGATTTCGAATTGGCTTCAAAATATTTTAAACATCCTGAAATTTACGAATATGTTTGAGTTTTTACTAAAATTGTAATTCAGACTGCAAATTGTCACTACTTATTACTACTGACGAATCAACTCCTCATAACGCAAAAATTATATATTTTTTTCCATGATGAGTACATTTGTCAAAAACTGGTTAAATTGCTAACCATTTCCAATAAAGGTGGCTTGGTGGTAAAATATGGACATCGGCAACACTGTCATAAAATGTTCACCATGCGAGAGGTTTAAATCAATCAAATTCAAGCATCTTTCTGTTGTGGAAATTTGGGAAATGGAAGCTGACTAATATGCCATTTTCGTCATTTGAGAATAATTCAAAACTATGAAGTCCACCTAAAAATAGCAATTTCATCAGATTTAACTAAATTAACCCAAAATTATACAAAATTCTAAAAAAAAAAGTTAGATAAAAATTTGAGGCAGCAATATCATACTGCTTCCTGACAATTTTTTTGGAAATGGTTACTGATTATCATGTCATTTCCGTCATCTAAAAACGATTCATAATTGTGAAATCCGTCCAAAAATAGCACTCATGTCGGAATTCTAATCAATTTTAACTAAAATATTCAAACTTTAAAATTTTCTGTCATAAAAGATTGTTTAGAAAAATTGTTTTTAAAAATATAAATGAATTCTTCAACAATATTGCCAAATATGTTTATTAAATAATACTGAAATAAGAAAACACTATAATAATTAAACATTCAACAAAATAAAGGATTTAATTTAAGAAAATCGAGAAGTTCTGTTGTAAAATTTTATTTTTCTCAAAACTGATCATTATTACACATATCTAATCATTAATTTTGTTAATGATTAGATTAATCATTGTACCATTATTTTTGTTATTGGTGCAATTTTTTGACAATCTTTTAAATAGCTGAATAAACGGATCTTTAGAAATATTATATCGGTCTTATTTATTGGAGGACATGTCATCTTGTTTTGACATTGAGATTTATATGGAAATAAGAATTCTCAGATTATGTCTTAATGATTTTTACAGAAATAATTCAGGGCTATGTTTAAGCAAATGCTATAAAATTGTTTCAGTTAATACGGTTATTTAATACGTTACCAATTTAATCTTATTTTTCTAAATGAATGCGAGTTGCAGATAAGTGAATCGGATCTAAAGAGCTGCAGTTCTAAAAAGGATTAATACAAATGCACTATTCCTGCGGTTTCAATCCTTCAAGCTTTTTAAGGCTAACCTTGAAATCATCTACTGGTATAATTAGAAAGTCTGGAGATGGTATACCGGCTCATGATTCCGTTCATACAATCTAATTAGAGTCGAAATGTACGTCACTCTAAAGTGGCCTACTTGTATCGGAACAACGTTCTATATAAAATCAGCCAATCTAACAAATTTTGATAGTAAAATGTTTCAAAATCGTCTTTACTTTAATAAAAAAACCGAATCATTAATGTGATCAATCAACATAAACTTGTGATATTTAATATGTATATTTAACCCTTTGCACTCAGAAAAATAATTCGATGCATACTTATTCTTCTAATACAAAGATTTGGTTATTGGTCTGGGAAATAAATATACAAAATTGTTTTAAGTTGAATTTCTTTGAAAAATTAATCTACATCTTTTTATCTTTCTGTAGGCGTTTATAAGAATCAAAATTGAAAAATAAATAAAATGTCAAAATAATGCTCCGTTTTGAATGGTGAGAGGCAGCATCCGAGTGCAAAGGCAAAACCACGAAAAAAAACCGCTTCACAACCCCACCCACTGGTCCGATTTCAGTAATTTTCATTTTAAATGAGAGTTTATGACGTTTGGATAAGTCATCTTTGACATGGTACCTAGTTTCAAGAGCTGAATTGATTTCGCCACTCTTCTTGCATAGTTAATTCATCAGAATGCTCCGTTTATTGCTCTAGTATAATTTAAAATAGTCGTTTTCTTTGGTTTGATATGTAGTTTAACAGAGTTGATTGGCATTACCATATTAATTCTATTATGACTGGTAAACAGCTGGTGGCTGAAAGCGACTATTATTATACAACATAAGAGTTTAGCACTGTTAAAGAATGTTAGTTTCAACAAAGGATTGGTTAAAACTCAATGGTAGGAATAAAAAAATAAAACTAATTATTTTTTTTTCTTTGCACATATAGATTTTTCGTAATGCCCTAAAAGATAAAATAGTGCACTTGTATTTCGTCTCTGCTCAACTAGATTGGGGTAACATGATAAAAAGAAATGTATATGTATTTTGAAATAAATTATAAAATTGCACAAAAGTAAATAGCATTTCATGTCGTTAAAAGGAAAAAGAAAACATTTTTCACAAAAAAATTAATACATATTTTAACAATAACAAAAGAAGAAAAATTCTTCCACGATACTCGAAATTATTTAGGGAATAGAATATTATTAGTTCATAAAACAAATATTATCTAAAAACGTTGTTTGGTAAACAAGAAACGTTAATGAGGAATTTAATTGAAATGATTATCAGAAATTTTTACAAAATACTTTAAGAATGATTAAGAAATTTTTTTCTATACAGCATTTTTATTGTTTCGGATTACGGATTGACCTTTTCGAATAAAACATACGACAAATTTTATGAAATCAATATTTGTCTTTATATTAAGAAATTATATTAATTCCTGTTTTTAGTTTATTTTGTTGCTTGCTTATTTTGTTTTATTATCTAACATACCGAACGAGGAAATCATAAATCTATTTCAAATCAAGCATTAATGTTGATTTTTGCATTTTTATTGAATTGTTGAGTTTTGTATTTTTATATAAATTTTCTACTTTAAGTTGGCAAAATAAAAACAACTTCATCTGTATTTCCTGAAACAAATAACGGGTAACTGAGGAGCATTTAAGTTTACCGGGTTTGTCTACAACAAATTGTAATTTATTCTCTGAAAATAATAGTCAATTTTCATAACCGCCGTTTATAGTGTATCTCTGACTTTTATTATCAATCAACGAATGCATTTGCCAAGGAGAAAAATATGAAATGGAGAGTGGGCTACGAAGAAATAATGGGTTGCACTTGTGTTGAACTTGACGAATTTATTTCCTATTTCTATAGATATTTCTCCAATCGTGCGTTCAGAAGAAGCGAAACTAAACCAATTCTGATAGACTTTGAATCAAATCTGTTCTTTACTTGTAAAATATGCTCGCCTTGCATCTCGCAATTTTTACATTATCTCTCCCAACTCGTCAAAGCCCAGCTTTTTTACAAATTTATTTCGAGATTTTGACAGAAAAATTTTAACTGTCTCCTTGAGATTGTAAGCAATAGGTTAATCACAAGTTGATAGATTAGAAATATACCTGAAGACACCAAAATATAAATAGTTTAAAATTACTTTGAATTCTTTGATATAAATTTATTTAAGGATTTATTGTATCTTTTTTTTTGCTTATTTATATATATTCAAAAATAATTATTTTTAAAATTTGAAAATATGATTGCATAAAAATAAATCTCTGAATGGTATAGGCGAGTTTCAGAAGCTGTTATGTATCATACAAAAATTATTCTATTTTATATTATAGACTTTAATAGGTTTTTTTAACAATCTCCAACGTATCGAACACTCTATTCCAAACTAAAGACAGATGATGCGAATTTCTCAATTCCTTACAAGTTATTCTTGATAACAGAAATGTCAAATATTCTGCAATATATTTTTTATTCTGAATTACAATCCTTTCTCTATCGAAAAACATTTTTATGTTTCTAAAAAAAGAAAATTAAATAAATATAAATTCCAAAATATCACGAACTCTGTAGCCTTGCAATTTAAATGATAGAAACATCTGAAATTACGTTGTATATTCTAATCGACATCCTAAAATCAATAAGTAGTATTTTGGGTATATCTATTGTCCATAGCTCCTTTAATAAGTAGGATCTATCCTACTTTTCTCTGAACTGTGGGCTTATATTCAAATTTTTAAAATACAACTTTGAATAACTCTGTGGCAAAAATACATCGATCTCTTGTTGATCAACATATCCATGTACTATTTCATGTACATGTTAACAAAAGATTTTCAAAATATCTTTTGTCCCTTCAGTAGTCTAGCAGATCAAGGAGTCGATTGGTTGAACAGTATCGGTTGTAACTTATTCTTCCACCTTAGTTTAATCTCTAAATCAATATTTTTCGCTTTATATAGTTTATTCTCTTTACCAGTATTTTTCGATTTATATGGACTAATCGCACATTTTGGGCATGCTGAAGTCGTAATGATGAAAGTTTTTTTGTAAGTGAATCCCTTTACTCCACCGATAGTCTTTCAGCAAGTAACTTATCCCTGTTAATTGGAACTAAATTCGAATTTCTATCTTCAATGGTGCTTAAATGAGCAAAAATATCTTTGGAAAACCGACTCACTTACTTATCTTACTTTCTCTTTAGCATGAATCCTGAACTCATGCCCTTGGTTTATGGCATTAGAGGAAAGTGATTAACAATAACAACTAAAAAAGTTGACTAAAAATGAAAAATATTTCTGCAACAATTAATTCCATGTCATCAACACTACTTGAGAAAAGTAATTTTTTTATCTACTGGAAATGAAATTTTTTAAGTCTTAACCTAAAACAGAGGAATATTTCTAAGAAATACTTTCAAAATTAAACTTTGTAAATACTTTTAATTTCTAAAAATCTTTTAAAATTTTGTCGAACAAATGATTTCACAATTATTTGATAGAAAAAACAGGTAAAAGCAAAATTCCGATTAAAATATTTACAAAAAAATAGGAACTAACAATTTCAAATAAGACATTCCTTCCGAATTCTAGACATGCGCATCGACTTTCATCCTCCATTTTCTTTCCCCGTAGCCATAACAGTGGAATTGTTGCCTCAAAATTTATCTGAAAAATGCCAGCATCAAAAGCGATGAGGCGTTTCCGTGAAACGCAAAGAAAGGGAACGTAAAAATTCTTTTTGAAGAACACACTTTTTTCTCTCCCGCTTCCACTCTTACTGTTATTATACAAAGCTAGTCTTCTTTTATTCTTTTCCAGTTGCTTTTGAGCCTTCGCGATCCAGAAAACTTCTGTGGCAACTCAAGCAGACAATGACCAACTCGAAGAGAACACATAGGAAAAATGGCGGGAAAACCAGGGGAAAGATAATTGCATTAGGTAAGCGCTCGTCTTGGACCATTGAACTGCGAAAGACGTTAGAAGATACTTGGCAAATGATTGCAGAATTCATAAAATGGGGGTCTGAATTTGTTAAGTGGATTAAGCGCCATAAATAGCTTCGTTGATCGTCACGGTTACAGAAGTTAAAGGTATGAATAAAAAGAAAAAAAACGTGTCAAGAAGTGGAAAGAGGTTCTTTCAGATCGATGCCAATTTTTATCATGTTCACTTGAAGGAATACGTCGGTTCGTATCTTCTCACTGTTTGCATACCCCTTGAAGGAACAATGTCATCACGTGATTATATCAGAAAATATTTGTCGTTCGTTTTAAGCGTGTTAATCTCGCTGTAATTGAGTTTCGATGTAACTGCTCAATAATTTTGTATATTAAAACGCGTGAGAGACTTCATCATATTCTAATTTTCCAGCTTAATTAAGACTGACGATCTAATTTAATAACTATCAAGGTTGAGGCATTTTTTATTTTGTAGAGAATTTAAATGTAATAAGTGTTAATTTTTGAGCTTCAGTGGTCTAATAAAGTTGAATAGTTTTATGAATAAAGAGGTATTAACTTAATTTTCAAATAGTGATTTCTTTGCTATACATACATAAATTTTGGGACAAAAAGCTAGTTGTAGATTTTAAAAAGCAATGAAACCTAGTAATTATTTTGATCATTTGAAAGCCGTCCTCTTAAATAGATCTTTTTACTTGGCTTCAATCCACTTCAGTTTATAAAAATTGCTGATATTATGAGTAGTTCTTCTTAGAGGTTCTTTACAGAGTTTCTACAGTTAGTTCTCAATAGAAGTGTACTTATACGTCACTTATTCTGAAATTTCAACCCATCGATTTTTTTTCCTTAAATAAAAACTGTTGTGTTCTTTACGGCCGATGAATAACTCACTAAAGGATCGGCTCTTATATTAGACTACTCAATGTCTTCTTGAATGGAATAATTAACAAGCAATTGACGGATGAGATAAAGAAAAGTATAGAAAGATTGGGAAATCCTTCCTTCTCTATAAAAGGCATTAAAACTGTCGAAGCATTGAAAAATTTCTGAACATATTATAATGGCATCGAAGGGTACGGAACATCAGCACTCGTAAATAGCAAGGCCGGTTATTTTTCGGAACAGAATATAAGTATTTCTTTGGAAACGTCTTTAAGAAAAAGGTATTGCAAAAAAGATGCTCAGTTGTAATAAATTAAAGTATAGCAACATTTAGTTGTTGCATGTTCAAAATTAATAATTTAATCAGGAATTATATGTATATAAATATTCAGTATGATACTGTTACTATAAAATTATTATAGCCATCACTTGCTGTTATTTGATTGAGGACTAAAAGTGATGAACCTTTCCATACCGAAATCTGAAAGATCTGTTTAACATTTTTCTGGGTAGTGTACAAATTAGAGATCTGTTTGCGCGCTCTTTTTAACTAACTAAAATTTTCATGCGACTCTTTAAGTTAATAAAAATTAGTTTTGTCACTTAAATTGCTGATTATTTTTAAATTTCAAAGATTTAGAATTTTTTAAAATTGCGAAATATTGTGAAGTTTATCAATATCGCCTACTTCTATAATAAAGTGATTATGAAATCTTATCAAACCATCATGGTGGAAAAACAAACTAATTTATTTTAAATAGAATCAAAGTCATAGCTCTGGAATTCTCTTGATCGACGTGCTAAAATTATAAATATTTATGACTTTATTCACATGAGTATTAAATTTATGATAAAATGACACAATGCCGATCAAACTATAAAAATAACAATGAATAGAAGTTATTTAATCCTGAAGATAGAAGTTGTTGATCACGTTTTATATTAAAGCTTAATGGAGATTATTTCGGGTTTCATTTGAGTATAGATTCTCTTTTGAGATAAAGCTAAGCATCTTTTGCAATGTGATTTATTCTATTTGCTAATTTACTATGTATTATGCAAATGATTTCTTATTTTTTTTTCAAATTGCATTAGACCAGTGCTATTATTAGTAGTTTTGTACTGTGTTTGGCTAAATTAAAATCTGTTGCTGATATCCAAAATGGATTAAAAACTTTAAAATATTCAACCAATACAATAAATTTTCTCTTCTGGAAAAGCATCAATTTGTATTACTTCCAAAAATATGTCATCAGTGTCTGATGGTATTACAATTCATGAATGACAAAAATGTTAGTTAATGCAATAAAATAATATTGTTCTTCATTTGATAACAGAGTTCCTTAATAGATGACAGTACACCAAGAACCCCTCATCAATGGCGTCTGTGTTATAGCATCATTTTTTACTCCATATTGTCAACATTCTCTTAGTAAGTGTAAATGACACCCTTGACATTATGATCAGCTTTGTGAGTTTTACTTTAAAAATTAGTTTAATGTACTTTTTGCTTCTCTGGCATTCCATAAAAATTGATGTCTTAGAATCTATATTTCACTCATATCTCACCGTTACTATAAATCATTGTATTTTAAGAATCGCCTCACTCTGCCTCTCAGAGTCATTTGGCAGCTTAAAATAAAAACTTTTTTCAATAAAGTCTGAAATATTTCAATAAAATTTATTCAAATCTTAGTAATCTTTGCATGGAAATAATTCCCTGCATATCTAGTGTTGAATAAAAACACACACACACACACATCTTCGTAAATACAATGTTTATTGAAAAGCAGAAGTGAAATGCTTCACTTGCAATCGCTTCATAAAATGTTAAATACAATGAAAGTTATAATTAATCTTGACAGCACGGACCCTTTCTTTACATCCAGATATGCAGGCATTTCATTCGGTACAATGCGCACAAACTGGCAATATCCATACATAATTTTTAAGAAATATACGCTGGTGGAAGACACCCTCCTATCATCTTCAGCCACCTACCAGTATATTCCTCGAAGTTTCAGAGAACTGGCGCTACGTTGAGCGTCCAAATTAATTTTCGGCCAGTCGTCACTCTACATAGTATTCCTAACCACTTACACAACAAGAGCACTCCAGAGTGATGAGGGGGATGATAGTCTGTGACGGGGCACCTCAAAATATTACACTTCCCTCGCCCACCCCTATGTCTCTAGCTTCCCTGTTTGCCTAATCGAATTACTCCGCAACCCAGGAGAGGGTGAAAATGATTAAATTTGCGGCCAGCCTCCAAAGGGGGGTGTCACCCCCTCTTTCATATATCCACTTTGTGGGCCTTCCATGCATTTTATGTACGGTGGTGGAACAGTGGAACAGTGATGGAGAATTTCTAAATTGCTGTCGACATTGTTTCGCCCTGAAGCAAGAGCCTATTTGGACTTAGGGGGGAGGGGAGCTCTTCGATAGATCGGATAGAATCACCAGAAATCCCACTAACGTTGGTTTTTAGTACCGACAATATTTCATTCCAGAGCTGAACATTGAGGCAATAACTGAGGTCGCTGCCTCGTCCTGAGTAATCTCGAGGAAACCCGCGTGATTTTCAAAAACTTACGAGTTCTTATTATCTTCCGCGTCATAAAGTTTGATGTAGAGGTTCTTTTTTTAGTTGCGGAGATGAAACATGGTTTTCAGTTTTAGATCTGATGCAAAACCATATTTCTTTCTTATCTGATCTCAAATATAATGTCACTTTAATATCTGAATTTTAGACTCTTATCTACTTTTGAACGCTTAAATGGAATTCTTTATATAATCACGATAAAATGTTTTGAAGAAAAAATTCATTTCATTTCTTTAACATGCTTAATATTATATTTATATTAAACTCATCAACTTCATCTAATGGCAAGGCTGTAAGATACTTATTTGCAGAAAAGTTTCTCAATACGTATATATAACTCATGAAACCTTATAACATGGAAATGAATTAAATAATAATAAATGAGAATGAAGCATATTATCATAAATTTAAACAGATAAATAAGAGGAAAATAAAATAACATATCCACTAAATGCATACTTTACAAGCTTAATAATAAAATTACAGGTGACATAAAAGAGAATTTAGATAAGACATTAGAAATTTATAAAAAAGATTCGAAAATAAGTAATGATCATTTGACTATGATTAAACAATTTGAAGGGAATTGATTCAAATATATATTTTCAATTCAGTACTAAAATCACACTGCCTTTTTCTTCATGTAAAGCGATGCCAAAAACCATGACTGTGCCTTACTTCAAAGCTGGAAAACTGCAGGCTTCCTATCTTCTGGTTTCGAGGGAGATGCAATAGAATAGGTTGGAAACAGAAAAACTATGTTGATTATGATTTCAATAAGAAAGCAAACCACATCTTAGAGAATGATACAGTTACTATTTTCACTTTTTTCTTTTCTGCCAAGAGCTGCCATTTTTGACAATAAAAATGCTGTTCCAATTTTATCACCTTTCACTGTGTTGATCACATTTCTGTAAAAAAATGTTTTCCTGTTTGAAAATTTCGTGAATTTTCTCTATAATTGTAATTTTGAGAACTAGATTATTTTTCACGCCATTCTTGAGTGCATACCTTATAATACTTTATCCTCCACTTTTCAACCTATTGGGCATTTCTCAAATGAATATGGAGGATATTCTTTTATAGAATAAAGGGTACACTCGGCAAAATTTAAGAAAAATCTATATGGATGGTTTTAGTAAATGTGATTATTTATTAATAAATAATAAACGATCATTGTGACAAATTGATTAATCACTTGGATTGGCTATTATTAATAATTAATAATTTATCACATTTACCAAAACATATATATGCTTCTTTTGATAAAAAAAAATCATTAAAGAGGGGAGGGGAGGGGGGGAAGGGCTAATAAATTTTTTTAATATTTATTCAGAGAATCTTTTATGAATAAATTTTTTTCTTATAAAAATATCCATCTTGAATATTTGAATCTTGTTATTTCGGTTTCATTAATAATACTTAACTATAAATCATTATAACTCTTTTAAAAAATCGTTTTAAATAAAAATTGCAACTTTGTTTTTAGATCGAAAATCTTGAAAAATTTATATTGCATTTACTTGTAGAAACTTCGCAAGAAGCACTAAATGTGATAACAATACATGAAATACGTAAGAAGATTCTATATCATAAAATGAAACATAAACTTATAAATTAATTCGGTATTGAATCATATATTTTTTAAGGCAATCACTATCCAATGGGATAGTAAAAATTATATAATAAAAATAAAAAGAGCACTTGTTCGTCTTCTTGACCGAGGCCTCGGGTGATTCGAAAACAAGGCAGCAAAATTAAAATGAAAAATAACAAGTTTCTGAAAACTACTTCGGTTACTAGAAGAATGGAGAATGCAAGTTTGGGAAAGAAATAAAAATTTTCATCAATCGTTCCAGATCGAATTGAAAACGCCTGAATTTGAGGAGAATGGGTAGGGGGTGAAACTCCCAGACCTATTCACCAGAATCCCACAACAATCTGAGAGAGGAGCTGTGAACTCCAGTCAAAGCGGTTCAAGTCACTTTTTAACAATAGAATTTCAAAAGTGGATTTCTTTTGCAAGTAAAAAAAAAAAAGTTAATTCAAAAATTTTTTGATTTTCACACAATGGCAGTGGATGTTTTAAATTATTTTTTGAATTATTTTAATATCCAGTTTATATATCCAGTTAGATCTGTTTAGTATGGAATTGAGTTACTTTTGTGTAGTAACGGCACTTTTAAATATTTGATATAAAAAAAATTGAAATTATTGTAGGAGTTAAAATTCAAGGATTTAATTGTATCAGATAAAATTCAAGGGTTTAAAGAATGTGCGAATACATTTTACATATTGATTCTAAAGATGTTTATGCACATTTTCAAGCACAAAAATTGGTATTAACAACAAAATTTTTTCAAGAATTTTAGCATTAATATCAAATTACCTCAATTACTTCATAAAATGATGGTTACCAATGATACTTTTTCAGAATCATTACAAAAAATCACACATTATGTATGAAATGTAACAATAGACTACTTGGCTGATTGATACCGAACATTTTTGACAGGATTTCATACCCACCTGAGAATTTTTCATCCTACAGAATTAAAAGAAATCACTATTGAATCGGAGTAATAGACTTTTAGTATCCCTCAATTAATCAATCACTTTCAAAAATCATGTGCAAGTAATGGTGGCACCTATTGTTAACGAAAACGTCATCGACTTTAACCACAATCAAAATCATTTTTAAGAAAAAATCTTTCAAAGAAACTTGAAAATCGTAAATAGCGAATCGAATTCCTACTTTATATGGTCTTGTATATCTGCCCACAAATCTGCTAATAATTTTTTCTTTTGTATATCGAATTGAATTCGTAGCATATAGGATCTGCTCATAAATTTAAGAAATATTTCTCCTTTTGAACCTGCTATCCTATCTAGAATTGTAGAACAGATTATAGGAATAGAAAAATGAAAGCTCTTTGTCAATACCTGCATATACATTTATGAATGGTATGCTTAATGGGACTGAGGTTTGCCAAAAGTAAGTTCGAGTGTCCATATTATGTCTTTATAAAAATTCAGTGGTTCCTTCTGTAAAAATAATTCAATCTATGAAAAAAAATTTAGTATAAAGTTCAACTGTCAATATTATGCTTTATGGAAAGAAATATTTATTGCCACCTAAATTTTCTATGAATTAAACGGTTGTAATGTTTTATTGTGCAAAACTCTTCTTTACTTTCGCGTTTCCTGGAGTTCAAAGCAATTGATTTTATCCTTGTTCAAAATATTTTCACTTTCATCATATTTTATCAAATTATCTTTTCATTTAATAGTTTTAAAACAGACTTTTATCATATTTTATCGAATACTATAATTTTATTGCATCGAAACTTCTAAATTTTAAGAATGCTTTTATTCTTTAAAGATATTCATATATTATTTGGTTAATCTCTCATAAACCTTTCGTTTTGAAAATAAGTTGTATGATGTGGAAAAATTCGATGGATTCTTAGTTCAATTCTACTATTAACATTACGAGTACCTTATATTAAATATATTTCTTGGAATATAATGGTTTGAGTTAAAATGTATTATTAAAATCATTGACATTCACACTAAAACAAAACAAAAAAAATCTCGCATTTTTTTTTAAATTTGGCAAAATAGAATTTCTTTTGAAACTTCACTAGGATTAATTTAAGAATGACCACGTAATTTTGAACTATTATTAGATGAAAAAGACAATACTTAATCCTGCAATTTTCTCACCACGTCATTACAATATAAAGAAAAATAATGACTGACATCAATGTATTTAACTTGAGAAAATCATTGAAGACCTGGATGTATTTCGGTCTCATATCTGCGATCCTTTAACTTCGAAACCCAGGATACCACGACTTTTCTTTTAAAATTCCCACACCACAAACTAGAGGATGATTGACGTCAAAGGATTTAACTTCAGTTGAGATCAAGCATACAGTTGACTTTGGTGAATCCGTGTCGCCATGTTATTCACAATCTTTTAGATTTTCTTTCGCAAATTGTCACACCGAAAGAGGAAAGTTGAGGAACAAACACAAGTTTTAGAGGTTTTTTATCTTCCGAAATTATTCTACCGCAAAGAGGGAAAATGACTGATGGTAATGGCTTTAATAAAAGTCTGCCTGACATATATGGTAGATCGTTAGTGCTTTTAGATCTAAAAAGTTTCGCGATCTTCAAATTTGAGGCTCAGATAATATCGCCACTATATACAACTATATTTATATTTAGATATTATTTATATTAGATTTATATTTAGATATTTAGATTTAGATTTATATTTAGATTTTTTTTTCCAAATTGTACCACCAGAAAGAGGAAGGTTGAGGAACAAACACAAGTTTTAGATATTTCTTTCCCAAATTATTCCACCACAAAGAGGAAAGATGATTGTTGGCAATGGTTTTACCAAGTCTTTGGCCCACATATATGGTAGACCTTTGGCCCATTTGTGTCTCAAACCCGCGTTCCTCAATTTCGAAGCTCAGACTATGTCGCCATGCTATTCACAATCTTTTAGATTTTCTTTTTCAAATTGTTTCACAAGAAAGAGGAAAACCGAGGAATAAACACAAGTTTTTCCTTTCCAAATTATTCCACCACATAGAAGGAAGATGATTGATGGCAATAGTTTTTAACAAGAGTCGGGCCCGCATATATGGCAGACCATTGGCACTTTTGGATCTAAAACTCTTTTTCTCCAGTTTCTTAGCCCATTCTCTATTTTCAAGCTGCCACGGTGGTTTACGTATTTTGAATTAATTCTGCATATAAATTACTTTATTTCAATCGGTTACTTAGAATGCAAAATATTTATCGCATAATTTAATTTCTTTTGAAACATGTTTAATATTTAAATAATATGTGAAAATTTACCACTAATGTCGAAAACATTTTCCGCCTTTACAAATAACATGTATATTAATATATTCATATTATTAAGAGTTGAGTGTCAAACAAATATGAATATATTAAAGTTTTGCGAAAACATTTAAAATGATTGCAACCTTTTATCCACACATGAATATGCATTATAACAAAATTATAATCACTCCACTTTGTAGCGCACTATTTTCCCTTTACAGTAGAAATAAGTCCAAACTATTTAAAAGAGTAGCAAATTTTGGATACAGTCTCGTCTTTATTTTTAAATAATACTCTTTTAACATCACAACATCGAAATTAATTTTTTGAAAAGTTTAAAATGATGTCGCAAGTATCGGTTAGTCGTTTGTATTTCTTATCACAAAATTCCATACATTATTCAGACTTTTGTACCTTTGTTTTTGCATTCTGTATTAATTAGTATTTTGAAATTAATGCCATTATTATCTTTCAAGAATTTCTGAGAAGAAAATTCATTCAATTTTAAAACTTAAGATGTGTATTCAAAGGGATTTTTGAAAAAATAATTCAATCGATTCTAAATGCGGAATAAACTTTGATGAATTTTATTCAAAGGAATAACGTTTTTTGAAACAAATAGCTTTTCAGATGTTGATGAGTTTAAATCAAATAAATTTGTTATTGAATCTAATTATATTTAATAAGTGAATAATTATATGAACACACATTTTCATTTCTTTATTTTCTGCTATTTGTTTTATCATTTATTTTCATAAAAGACTTAAGGAAGTTTGAAAGAATTTATTATGATATTTGTTGAATATTTTAATATTTAAAGCCTATAGTCATACACAATTTTACGCTATGAATTTTATTTATAAATTTCTTCCAAAATTTGACAGTGACAGATTGTACCCTTTTTTTGCTAAATTCATGATTATATTTTCACAAATGTTTTGTATAACACTACAAATTATTTCTCGCTGCGATTTAATATCATTTATGCAATTTTAAAAATCTATGCGTTATTCAATATATAAATTCCATAATATAAAATGCACCTTAATTGAATTACCATATTTTAAATTCCATAGTTAGAAATTGAAATGATATTGATAAAATGTTACTTATTAATCAATAACAGGATGCAATCTTTAATGTGTATGAAATCGGTACTCTGAATTGGTCACAATTACCATTTTAAGAAATATTTACAAAAACCAATAATTAGTAACTAGGTAACTCTGTTGATTGTTTTTTTCAACAGGATTTTTTTTGCATAAAATTTTCTGTAAGATATCTAATTACCTTTCCAATGAAAATTTTATATGAATTCATTGCCCATTTAAAAGTTAAGCATAATACATTGTTCAAAGTTGGATTTTTTTGCTATTGCATCGAATTTTTTCAAACTAATGTTTGGAAAAATTTTAAAAATGTAAGTTTAAAAATATCAGTTGGTTGATAAAGGTTTATAATTTAGTTTTTTTTAAAGAGTAATTGAAATTCAAGCTTCTAAAAAACGATAAACTATTTGAATCTAAATGGTATTCCATTGGACATTTTATTTCAGGTACGATATAGACATATATTCACAATCGCTAAAGAAAAAGCATGATACATTTCTCATATTCGTAGTTAAATAATTTTTACTGTCAATAAATTGTTCGAATAACCTTTTTGGGAGTATTATTACTTAATATAGTTATTACATAATAATTAATTAATAGTATTATAATCGCATTGTAACATATTCTGTAATCTTTTTATAATTTGATTGGAAAATGCATATTATAAACAAAAGAAAATTGCGAAAATTTTGAAATTAAAATATAATTTCCGAATATATGTGCCATTTTTGCAAAAAATGCATGCATAAATTACACAAAACAAACAAAAGCATTATTGAAAATTATATATGATAATCAGATTTTAAAAAAACCCAGCAGAATTTCAAATTATTTTATTCGTCATTTGTGGTCTGTCCCCTGAATGCCCTTGTGACTGAAAGTAACTGTAATATTTTCTTTATATACATGCATAATCTTTACGTAATTGAAATTCAAGAACAATATTTCGTCAAATCCAGATTCCTCTTAACACAAATTTAAAAATAATATGTATTAATTCAGAAGTCCCCGGATACATTTGATATGGTGTAATAAAATCCAATGGCTCTAATTTCTCAGAATATTTTGTACACATTGTCATATTATTTTTGCGCACTGTGTATAAATAATCATTTATTGCATAATATGTAAAATTAAGCATCCAAGCAATTAGCAATTTGAATTGCACAATATTTTTGAATAATAAATTTTATGAAGCAATATTATCAGCATTCATAAAGAAAACAGAAGCATACGAAAAATAAAAAATAAATTGCGGATTAATATAGAATTTGTCTTTAAAATATCGCCTTGTTGGCTAGATATTGAGTTACTATTTGATTTTATCCAGCATTTTCATGTCATGAATTTATTTTAGAATTTAAAATAACATCTAAAACAACCCACACTGAAATATTTACTATGATACTCATCATAAAATGCAAATGAGTTTTGTTGTACGGGGAAAAAATAATGTAATATCTAATAATTGAAACAGGAAACACTATTATCGTCTAAGCGTCCATAGTCATAAAAATGCGTGATAAAATAAGGGGAAGAAAAGTAAAAAAAAAATATTCCATTGCTGTCTTCTTAATTTAATAGAATATTCCATAGTGACTAATTTTTTTATATTAAAAATTAACTAAGCAAGTAACTTATTCCTCTTACCACTGCATCAGTAATTCTGAATCTTGGACAATAACGATCATGTATCATCTGATAGATTGCAGCTGACCTCGTTAAACTAGAAGTTTAGAAAGCTTTCCGAATAAATTATTTTTAATTTTTCAGGCCATCACTACTCCTTCCTTTGCTAATTAACACCCAATAGATACTAAACAACTAGCTGTTCGAGTAAGTTTATGACAGTTATGCATTACTCATTTCTGGGGATAATAATATTTTGGACTTAGGATTCCTGCAAGAGCACTATTAGTTTGGAGCAGGTAATGAAGTTTGCCTGGGACTAAGCTTTATAACTGCTTAATGCGAGTAAATCCCTGCTATTAAATTCGTTATTAAGTATTTAGGTGATCTCAGAATTTTAGTTCGAAACTCGCGTGAACGTTATGTTCAGAGCTGCTTATTTTGAAGTTTTCATAAGATATTATTTTTCACTTATTTGGAGAATTGGTAGAAGTAAGTTGCCGTGATCTGGGTTCTGATAAATCAGACATTTATTTCTTTATAAAAATGGTTATTTAGAAGGGATCTATAGTTATCATATGCATTTTAACTCCTGCAAATAAGAATTTAACTTCCTAATTAGTTAACGTATTCCATTATGAACATTTATTGTTATTTAGATTCTTATAATGATATTAAAAAAACATTTGATATATTGAAACGTTTCTATTTGATTTTTGCATTTTTGAATACTTAATTATGTCTCTTAATTGTTGACTTAAAACTAAAAATTCGGTAATTCGATGTGCGTGTCAGACATGTCATTGTATGAGAAGAAGTTAAAGCATTGTAGAGAAAATTTCATGGGTCCTAAGTATGCCAAATCTTGGTAACGTAATCAAAAGTGAATTATCTTCTTTCTCTTATATCCGAATAATGATGGATTTTCTTATAAGCTACATAGGGCGGTAGTTATTATAAAGCATATTTGTTTTTGCATTCCCCGGATCTTCCTATTTTGACCTTTGAAGTGGTCAAAATTTACTAAATTATTCTCATTTAAAGTTCCAGAATCGTAGAAATGTAAAAAATCTTAGGTAGATTCCTATTGGAAGATTTCCTATTTCAATGGTTCTCATGAAAAGACTTCGGGCAAGTTTCTTCATTTCGTTACCGATCTTCAGTCCTTAGAACCTAAAGCTACCCTTCGTTCAAAAGTTATATATATAGCGCTTTGCCTATATTATCATGAAAAGGAAACCAGAATAATTTCATTTGGATTTTAACTGGCTCAGAATATGTTGTTAAAAATGTAAAAAATCTCGCACGAATTTGTAAATGGCTCATCTAGCTCAGAGGGTGTAGAAATTTCCATTTCACTATAACTTTCTTAATATTGAAGATAGAAAAATAAATCCAATTAGCCAAATTAGCTCCTCGTTAAGACGAACCACTTTTGTATTTAAAGTTTTTCGATAACAGCACTATCTTAAAAGTATAGGGATGAAAAGTAATTTTCGATTCTTAATTTTGACTGTTTCTGACATTAACAATTTATGCCACCTTATAGTGACTAAGATGTAAAGGAATCAACCTATTCCTTCCATCTTGCCAAGAGGAGGGATTTTTTAAAAATGTTTTGTATGTCAAAAATATTTTTCTAGATATGACTAATAGCATTGAGGTTTAATAGAAGGAAAACGGTATTTCCGCAATGCATTTATTAAGTCAGAAAAATAGTTATAATTCTTTACGCCATGTAGGAAATTTTTGGTTATGGTATTTATGTTTATCTCTGACGATTTTAAAATTAGCAGTGGTACCTCAAAAAGAAAGAATACTCTGTCATTCCTGTGAGTTATATTTACCAATTTATTTATATACATGATGACTGTGCTTGAAATATTTAATAACATACGATTGAGTTATATTAAGATTAAGGACCTATTTTCTCCTACTGTGCATGTTTGAAAGTTTTTGCATCATTCGTTTTTTATATTCTAGTCTGCATAGCAAAATGATGGTATTCTTACATCACAAATTTTCAACTTCAATTTAATTTCTTAATAGTTCTATAAATAGGAATGCTCTAGTTATTACCACATGTCATAAAATAAAAAAAATCTCTATTTTATAAAAAATGTCATAAAATAAAATTTTTAGTTAATATATATAGTTTAATTGCTAAAAATGTCTGTTTAAAATTTTTGAGATTAATTCACGAACGATAGCTAATATTAAATTGCACCTAAATATTCCTAATTTCGGAAACATTTAATCCTAAAATAAAGGAAAATGAAATTGTCAACGTTTAAATTCACAAAGCTGTTTAAGTTTTAAAATCGATAGCTCATAGAATCGCCGTAATGCGGACTAATTTTAAAACGATTAGGAAGTATTAAATGTTATTAAATTAAATTTATTTGTTCCCATTGATTCGTCAGGGAATTAGAGGATCATATTCCAGTTAAATAATTTAGTAGTTACTGAAATTCTTTGAGTAGAAGTGGTTCCATAATTGTTGAAATTGGATAACACAAATTGTTGTTTAAAATATTCCTAGAAGATTATAATCAATTTCATTTCAATTTCTGAATATCATTTTATGTGGAAAATTGTCGAATATCATAATACAAAAAAAGGAACGTTAGAAGACATATTATTTTAATTTAAATGATTCTATTTAAAAAATGATGTATCATTATAAAAGTTTGCAACGTAGGAAACATGTTTATTGTTCTGGTATCGATGTATAGTAATTCCTGATAATTTGTAAGTTTCTTACCGTTTCTTTCCTAACAATGTTTAGATCGTAAAATACAACTTTATATATATATATATATATATATATATATATATATATATA
>JAPMOR010073754.1:2495035-2561954 GCA_026543865.1 Argiope aurantia | reverse complement strand
CTCAGTCTAGGTTTCTCCCAAGACTCTGCTGCTCAGTCTAGGTTTCTTCCAAGACTCTGCTGCTCAGTCTAGGTTTCTTCCAAGACTCGGATGCTCAGTCTAGGTTTCTTCCAAGGCTCGGATGCTCAACCTAGGTTTCTGCCAAAGCGAACTAACTGAGATTAAGCTTCTCTCGAAATATTCTTTCTGGGTACAGGCTTCTCCCAAGGCGTCCTAGCCGAGTCCAAGTTTTCTCCCAAGCTGCCCCAGTCAAATACAGGTGTTCTCCCAAGACGCTCTATGTAAAATAGAAAAAAAAATTTTGCAAATTAATCAATTGTTTCTGTATACTTTAATAAAATAAATAAAATTCCTAAGATGTGAAGCAAACTATAAACTATTTTGACACCTAAATTATGCAAAAACTATTGAGTAAACCATACGTCTAACATTTTAGGTTATATTAAAAAATTTTCAGCAAATTTTAAAAGTTAAAAAATTTTGCGAAGGAATAAACTAATACATTATCTGATTTTTCGAATAAATAAGAATTTAGTCAAATAGAACGGATTTATCTTATATGATAATAACTACCAATATCCTTACTTAGTAAAAAAAAAAGGAAATGGATTAAAATTCTTTCAGTTTTGACATTTATAAGTCGATATACATCTTTAATTAATCGCCTAAACTTTGGCGATTTCGTGAATTATAAATAGTTTTAATTAAAAAATTGATAAATTGTAATTTTTTGCAATGGAGAAATTACAAATGGAGAAACTGCATGAAAATTAATTTTTAATTCATGTAAAACTTAATATTGTTTGAAAGTATATTTCTAAATATAGGTGCTAACCCGTGATAAGAATTCTGCTAAAATGTCTCAGTCAATGAATATGGATTAAAATTTATATAAAATTATGAAAATTATATAATATTTTCCAACGCCTCTAAGGAGAAGTCAAATCGTGTATTCTGCACTGATATTGAGAATCATTGCTCGTGAGTTAAATCTTAACCCTTTAATAATTTAAATGAAGAAATGAAGTTAACATTTCACAAAGTATTTAATTATAAAATTCTATGTTCTACACCACTACAATAAATTTATCTTGTAATATTCAGTTAAAATATAATAATGCACTTTATTTTTTGCATAGTTATTTAAAGGACTGAAAAGCAAAACATAGCACAAATCATGCATTATGAACAATTACTATATGTTAAAAGGTCTAGACATACAGTGTCCATTAATTGCAATCCTTAATTGATAATATTTAAACATAAATGGATATAGTGCAAATATGTTACTTCTTTTTATAAATAAGATTATTACTTCTGAGAATATTTGGTTCATAAATTAGCATTCAAATTTAATGTAATTAAAGATTGTTAAAGGTTCTACATTACAACGAATGTGAGGGCAAATATTTATTATGATCATCTAAAATAATGAGAAAATTAAATTAACTATAACACTGAAGCTAATTGTCTATTACTCTATAAGACAGTTTTATTCCTGTAGTTAAATTAACATTCAGAACATACAGAAACCCAACAGCGACAAAGAGCTGGAGAGGAAATGTACCCTTAATGCCAGGAACGAAATTAATTTTGATCTGCTATATCTATGTCGTTAACTCTTATTTATATGTTATGGTTAAAGTAAAAAAATAATTTAATATAGATAATAGCTAATTATTATCAATATTAAGCACGTTTGTTATTAAGGATTATAAATTATAACCATGATTAATGTTAATAATATTTGGTTATTGATAATAATCAATTAATTATATTGAATTTGATTTATCTGTATTTTTAAAATGATATGCAAAACAAAAGCTAATTTCTCAGTTTCAACTACTGATCTAAGCTCGAGACTTTTTATTTTATATAAAAGTTTGTCAGCAATATTCCCTAGTACATGACAATTCCCAATTTCGACAAAAATCTAAACACTTACACTACAATTTTCTATGGGAGGGGGGAGGATCCTTATTCTATTTTGGAAATTTTTATTTCATATGGAAGCTCATAATACCTAAATGCATAATCAATGGTCACCTCACTCTCTATCGTCCTCCGCTTTCAAGAGAAATAGAAATTTAAATCTTTATCTGAGTTCTCATTATCAGCAAAAGCATCGATTTCGTTACTTAATATATTAATTGTCTTGGATACGAGAATGAAAAGTATGCGATATAGCATTCTTGATGGGATCATAAGTATCGGAGTGGGACGAGTTACATCTATCCCAATGATGGGACGTGCATTCTACGGGAGAGGCTATATTGTCATCATAGTTGTGGCTGTCATGACGAAGGTCATTCATTTCACATTTGTATGCTCCAACTGGGTTGGTGCAATTCTATTGCGGTTAATCAGGTGCCGAAAATCATTCGTACAGCTGTTTTTTTTAAAAGAAAATATTATCCTTGTGTTAAGTTCGGACAATTTTTTTTTGCCGCTTGGGGATATTTGGCCTTTTTACTTACAATTAGCTGCCTTCATTTTTTTATTCTTGTAGCTATCTCCATAGATTTTGAGGAATGCGGATTACCTAGGTTCAGCTGCAATCACCAATCATTAAAGGCCAGAAATCCCCACTGCAATATCTCAGATCTTTGAACTTGAAGACATAAGACCCCCCCCCCCCTCTCTCTCTCTCTCTCTCTCTCTCTCTCTCTCTCTCTCTCTCTCTCTCTCTCTCTCTACGTATTTTAAGATCAGCATCATTCTAATTTTTTAACATGAAATGGATTTAGAGTACTTTTAATCGATAAAACTTGAATTGTCTTTAAAATTTCTGAATGATTGTCTATGCCCTGTACTTAGGCAGTTTTCTTCTAATTTTAAAATTAGTTTTAAAATGTACAATATTTGCACTGAAAATAGTTTGTAAGAAATGTATTATAGCATTAACTATAATAATATAAGAAACTGTACATATTATCATAGCATAAAAAATAAAATAATATGTTTAAAAATAAATATATTTTAGATTTTATTTATGAAAGTTAAAGATCAAGACTTTCAAAATAAGAAAGTGTTTTACGTGAGAAAGAATTGAGTCTAATTAAAGGCATACGATTGCAGGATCTAATGAAAGTATAATTCATGACATGCGGTTATTGAATATTCAAAAATAAAATTCAATATGAAATACTTTAGAACGTTTTGTGTGGTATGGCCATATCAGGTACTTTATGAAACCAAATGAAATAAACATTTTTGCTGAATCTAATTCTTCAAAATCGTTTCTTTTGCTTGATTCTGTGTCTTGAGAAGATCAAAATTCAAATTTTATTGTTTTTATTTAACATCAAATTGCATTAATCAAATTAGTTATTTGTATTACTTTCTTGAGCATAAAATGCAAAAACTATATCCTTATAATGATAAAAAATACTAATAAATTTCCAAAATAAAATTAATTTCTAGAATTATGATTAATTCTCTAAAGTTGATTCGTTTTTATAAATTTAATTTCGGCAATCAATTGCTTTTTCTATTCTGTACCATTCTTTTGTATTTAATAATAAAATTATTTTGAACATAATCTCTTTTCTATATGTCTTGCATTTGAATAAGTAGATAAAAGAAAATGTAAATAGATTTAATAGAATTAGTGTTACAGGAATACCTTCCCGTAAAATCATTTCTTTATTCATTCCGTATTAAATAAGAAATTTTAGTTATGTAATTATGAATAATTAAACGTAAAGAATTTTAATCTAAATAATATTTTCGCGAAAATGGCATAACTTTGAAATCAATCTTCGTTATTTTGAAAGTAATTGTATAAAGGTTTTCTTTAATGCATTTCTTTTAAATTAAGTATAAAATAAAATACTTTCAGATTTGCCAGATTTAAATTTATGAAATTGGTTACATAATTAAATGCAATTAAAAATAAATCCCAACGGATTCTAATCTTAGATTTTTAATATTGTTTTTAAAATTGTATGAATTTAATAAGTAGGAAAGTTCACTTACACATATTCTTTCCTGATTTTATTAAATTGGGAAAGAATATGTGTAAGTGAACTTTTGGATATATTTCTTCAATATTTCAAATTCAATAATTCTTTCCAATGATACTAAATGCCTTATTGTTTCATTTTGATCTATTTTTAATCAATGTAAAGAATATTTTAAGCATATTTTCAAAAAAAAAGATACAAAGAAAGGTGTGAATATACAAACGATAATACAAAATCACAAGAAATCTGAAAGAATGCCAATGTTATTAATACTATTAAAATTGCAGATCTTTTATCGTTTTTGCTTTTCCAAAATAGTGAAATTAAACTTCTTACCTTAACAAAAATTATTACTGCAAATCAGATTTCAGGAAAGCAAGCAATATGTTTACTTAATTCTCTGATGAATCTACAAAAGAATTAAATTTATATTTAAAATACTAAAACTATATTTAAAATAATGAATTTAAATTAAGAACATCAAATTTCACATTATTTAGACTAAAAAAAATTTAAAAGCTAGAAATAGCAGAAAATATCCATTTTTTAAAGAACTCTTAGGTGAGCTGACAAAAAATAAGGACGAGGCATTGTAAAATCAACAGAACGTCTTAAGACTTCTTAAATTAATTATCTGAATTATATATCTATCAAAATTTGAAGTCTTAAAATTTTTTGCCGAAAAAGCATTATAAAAAAATAACAAAATATTTAATTGAAATATTTTGCTACCATTAATCCCAGCTTGCTAGCTAATCACCAAATACGGCTAGTTATTAGAAGCTAGGCAATGTAACAGTCTTAGCGCACTGTTATCCTTTTAACAAAATCTCGCATCTGCTTGCCAAAGATTAACGAAAGAAAGTTGTAGAAAATTTCATATACATAGACAAAATGTTTAAGAAATATTTATATATACGCAGTACACTTTAGATGCAAGCATATAACAATTGATGTGTTGTTTTCTTGCAATGGGATCTATCCTAGCTATAAAATTCACACACTCAAATAAAAACTAATCACTGAAAGTGGTTTGAAACGTATAGTGACCCATTAACAGAAAAAAATATAATACTAAACACCAAATAAAAATAAATCATATAACAAAATATTAGCAATAGCCATCAATTTAGTCCTAACAGCATAAAAATAAAATAACAAAATTGCAGACTATAGATCATTAATTTTTGCTATTTATTCCTGCTTACTGATATATCGGTCAATGTAAACATTAAATAAATCTGACCCAGTTGATAAGAGCCAAGAACAGAAATTGAGATTTCGCATCCGTTAAAAATGATGCCAAAATGACTGGAATATTTTGAATTCCGCTCAGTGTTATAGATGGCAGTACATGATTATAATACCGGTATTATAATCGTGTACTCAATAATACCGGTCAAATGATAAATCAAATAATACCGGTCAATATGATAAATCGATTATTGGGTTTAGTAATAACTGATCCATCACTTTGTTCGTAACATATACAGTTAGTCACAAGTCTGCTTACAGACTAAATTTTAAATTTAAAAAAACACTTAAAGCATAGAAAAATGTATTTTAATCATTGCATTTTTTTCTTCTATTAGCTACAATTGTAAGCTTAAATAAAAAGTAAATAATATAAGTGTAATACTTACATTTTTACAAAAATATATTTTGTCAAAAAAAAGTCAGAAATTACCTCCAATAAAGTTTGCGTGCACTTTCAAAAAAAGTAATATATAAGTTTTTTACATTAATTCAATATTTTGTAGCATATCCTTTATTCTTCAAAACAGCTTGCAGACGTCTGCATTGATTAAACTAGTTTTTCAGTGTCATCCGAGGTAAATTTCACCCATTCTTCCTGCAATTTACTAATTAGCTCATTTCGCGACGTAATATTGTGTTTTTAATTCGTTTTTCCAATTTTGCCCACCAATGTTCGATTGGATTGTGGTCTGGTGACTGTGGAGGAGTACGCAACTGTCTTGGAGTGTGATAGAGGAGATATTCCTTCACAATTTTAGCTGTATGTTTCAGGTCGTTGTCTTGTTGGAAAATAAAGGTATTAAATTTCGGGCACTGTCTCTTAGATTTTTCTTCAGAATATTCAGATAAACATACTTATCCATAACTTTATCAATAATGTGCAAATTTCCAACTCCTTTCGACGACATACACCCCCATACCATCACACCGCCAGCTCCATGTTTGACAGTTGGATTTAAATTTCTCAGATTCAGTTCTGTTCCTGGTTTTCTCCATACAATAGGGTGGCCATTAACTTTAAATATTGCAAATTTACTTTCGTCTGACCAAATTACATTTTTCCAGAAATCCTGCGAAGAGTTTAAATATGTTTTGGCAAAAGCAATTCTTTTCTTTCTATTTGTCTCGGAAATGTATGGCTTAGACCTAGGTTTGCGTCCAAGATAATCGGCCTTTCGCAGCACTTTTCATACAGTTTCGGGAGAAATTTCCTTGTTGCTAGTTAAAAAGATGTCTTTTGCAATGCTTGCAGCAGAAAGTTTAGGATTTTGTTTAATTCGTAAAAGAATTTTTCTTTTTTCTCTCTGCGTTAGCTTCTTCGGTCTCCCACATCTTTGCTTTACAGTAAGAATACCAGTGTCAAGATAGTTTTGAATAACTCTTTATACACTAGAAAATGGTTTTCCAATGGTTTTACCAATATCATGAAGACTTTTACCTTCATCTTTCAATTTTATAATTAGTTGTCTCGTAACTAAAGGAATTTCTTTATTGGTTGTCATTTTCGTCAAAGAAAATAGAAATAACAACTTCCAATCAACGTGAAATTTGCTTCGGAAGTCAATGACCTTGAAAGTGTAACCTTCTTTGCACTCTCAAATTTGAAGTTTAAAAGTTAGATAAGAAATACCCCGCCTCCTTTGCGTTGTACGCAAAATTTATTGGCTTTGATTTCTGGCCAATTATCTTTTAAAAATTAGTGTGCATAAATTATTACATATGAAAATATTACAGTTAAATAATTTCAAAGTCCCTTATTAAAACTAAATATTTAAAAAATAAAATTTTAAGAAACTACCCTTTTCGAACCTTAAATTTGGATTTGATATTACTTTTTCTTGATGTAGGCAGACTTTATTGACTAACTGTACGTCTTAGGGTGCCAATTTTATTCTTAAATTGTTTTATTTTTCTTTGATGTTAACAACAAAATCGTAAAATCGAGAAGCACTGAAAATATTAGCTTGAGAAATTCTGTACTATCTAAGAATGCTTATTGTGAAATAAGAAAATTCAAAAATATTCATTGGAAATTAAAACAGATAATGAATTGATTAAAATATTTGTTTATTAATTCTTATATTAGTGCATTATACTTATACATTTTTTACCTCGATGACCAGATTTTTTATCTTTTAGTAGTACTTTTTAATTTTTGGTATAAGCCTTTTCTAATTTTTGAGTATTTTTATTACAATAAAATTTATAATTGTAGAAAGTTTGCAGCATAATAAAGACTAACAGACAAAATGTTAATTTCTCATTTATTTCATGAAACTTTGCTTTAGATAATGAAATAATTTTTTTTGTCGCTGTGTCTCTTTCCTATGGCCAGCAACTTAATCATCCATAATATCTTGTTCTTTTTCCGTTGAGTCATTGATGAAAGGTGAATACCATTAAATATCATTCCTAGGTAGCATCGATTTATAAAATTTATATTCACATTCGGTTTGCGTGCAAGAAAACATATGTCAGCAATTCCTTGAAATCGATAGGATAATTTCGATTCATTTTTCAATCTGAATAAAATATGGCATACCAATAAATACATAACGACTCCAAAACCAACCTCAAAGTTTCAATTAAAGTTTATTAAAATTGTTGAGATAAGCGCACGAAGCAACAGAAAATTCTTGTGAAACCACGGGTATTCTTTTCCTATGTGACCATTTACTATAATTGCAATCAGCTTTAGTATTAAAAAAAAAAGAACAGAAAAACGTGTCAAACAAGAAACACGGCAAGAACGAAACGGGAAACATCAGAATTTTTTTCAAGGGATTGAACAAATTTCCACCCCCACGAGTCGTTGAGATTCGGGGCACACGTCCAGCTAGCTAACCCATCGGAATATCCAATGACCAAAAACCGTTAATAACCCGGAATCATCGCTGCAGAGTGCACGCTGGTCGAGTGAGGGATCCACAAAAATTGGACACATTCCTGCCTCGTGATGAGTCAAAATCGTGGTCAGTCCCGCCTCCTCTGTCACTTGCTCGTCACGCATTGCGGCGGCCATGATTAAAATTGTGAATAATGGGGTTCCTCATCGGTAATTTGTTTTTGCTTCCCTATACTTTTAACCCCTAATGGAAAAATCAGTAAAACACATAAGGCCGCGTTTCTTGCAGTGCACTTTACGGATTCGAAACGTTTTTCTGGTTCCTCTGGGAACGCTCGTTTCGTGTCAAAGTTCGTTACTTTTTATTTATTTTATTTTTTAGTGAATGACAGTAACGAGGTTTGTATCATTTAGGATAAGTTGTAATTGGAGATAAAAGCAGATTGCTCCTTGTTTTATTTGATAGCTGGAAAACTGAAGTCTGTAGATGAAGGTTTTCTCATTTTTTTTTAAAGAGGAAGTGAGGAAAAAAATTAAATTAATGAAAAGAAAAACAGTACTAGTCTAACAGTATTAATATTAATCAATTTAAAATTATATAATTTTAATTTAAATTCAAGCAGTTCTTATTCTGTGTTCATTCAAAATGGGAATATACTTAGAACCAGTAAAAGGAGGTTGCTATGGTACTTTTCTTACATTTAATATTTATATTTACATTTCTCGAATACTTACATGTCGTAAATAAATAAGATTAGAAACCAAAATCTGAAAGAGAAAATCAACCTATTAATTTCTTATCAGGGGATAAAATTAATTTGGGTCACAAAAAAAAATATTGTATTTTCTGGGAACATATCGAATAATAAAGTGAAAAAATAAAAATTGATATACAAAACGGCGATATTAGAGAAAAAAATTAAGCGAAAATCATTCATAATCGACCAATGAGAATCAAACTGGGATTCAAAAATGGTAATATTGTATGAAATCAAAAGGAAAATGTATATGACTATAAGAGGAAAAAATGTAATACAAAAAAACGTACAAGTATGTGTGTTTTAAGAAAGAAGTGTTGCTTGTTACTTTTGATTATGTGTGTATATTTATGTAAATTTTCTTTGAAGTAGCAGACGCATTATTTAACAGCCTTTATTCTTCTTTATTTTTAAGAAATAGTCTAATTTTTATCTTTTGTAAAAATTTCTTTGTTAAAGTCACGCGGAACGTAATATAGAAAACCAAGTATCAAGACACAAAGCAGAAAAAGAATAAAAGATAGAAAAAAGTATTCAGAAAGAAAAAAAAAGAAAAGAAAGGAATCTGTCGACATAGTGTTTCGGTTCTATGGGAAAATAATTGAAAGTTACAGTAAATCTGGAATTCGAGTGATTAAGAAAATGTTTTTAGAACGTAGATAATTATGAAATTGTGTGTGTGTAGAAAAAAAGGTGGGAATTGGAATTGTACTGTTTTTCTCACTGATTTCGCTGTTTAAAAATATAAAACTGCAGTTGATTTTTATTTTTAAATGTGCAGGCAGTAGTTATAAACTGAAATAAAGATGGTTAAGATAAACAGTTTCCATATTTGTTATTTCTCAAAATGAACAGACATTAAACTGCGTTTCTCCTAGTGATTTTGGAGATTTGAAATGTTTCACTGTGGTTTTAAGAAACGTTCGCTTCATAAAAGTTATTATTTTATTTCTTGCAGGAATAGCATTAACGAGACTTGTATTCATTCAAGATATTTTGTAATTGAAGATAAAAAGTGTATTGATTTATTTTTTTTCTGCTCGTTCCAGAAAAATCGTGGCTATGGACAATTTTTCAGTTTTAAAAAGAATATAATTGTTTAAAATGTTTCAAATTTTCTTGGATCCAATTTTCTAAATTTTGAGACACATTTTTTTTAGAAAATTTAATAAAAGTATTTTTTCTAAAACTCACTTTGATTATTACATTGAAAATCATTTTTTAAATTTGATTTGTTCTTTATTTTAACTTTGATATTTACTATTATAAATATTATAGATTCTTAAAATAAACCTTTTTCTCAAATTCACTACAAAATAAACTCATTTCTATCAAAAGTTATATTATGTCAATGAATTAAATGAAAATAATTCCTGAATTTTACATGCATTTGATGTTTAAGATTATTTATTTCATTCACCATAACAGCTTCGACATCTCCTCCTAACATATATTTTTTTTAATTTAGCTTCTGATGTTTCTCGTTATTTTTGTAAGGCATTCTTATCAGTTGTTTATTTTCTTTATTTCCTTTGCCACCAATAATAAATTCAATAATTATTCTGTAATAGCATATATATATTTCTCTTTTTGCCAGTTCTCTTAAATTTGACAGTCTGTATGGAAGGCATCACAAGCAATCAATAATTTTATCGAAATTTTTAATCTTTATTTATATACAATATTACTCAGCATTGTGGTTTTGATCTTTTTTCTGTCATCTACATAATTTTTTTTATTGGTCTTTCAGATTTCTAATACATTTTTACCTATATAAGTAGTTTCCCAGGATTTACCCTTTCCTCTGATTTATGGCACTATTCTTGTGGTCCTTTGAAAGGTGTAAATCCTGAATAATATTATACTTCTTATAGTCATTGTACAGTCTCAAAAATAAACAATCAAACTCAAAGTTAATAGGATTATATTAGAAAGCTGAAGTCTTTTCTCATTCCTGTTATAAATTTAAACTAGTAAAAGAAAAATCAGAAAGACCTATATAATTGAATAACAGAAATTATACACCGACATAATCATCATTGTAACGTCGATTTCTTCTCATTTATGTTTTCGTATATTGGTCTATATACCATGATACATATGCTACACCAATGAATCTATTCTTCAGCGAACTGCATCTTTCCTTACGAGGGGTACATATGCTGAATTCTCTTTTATTCTCTGTCTTAATGGCTGAGCATGAGACATGTTCTTGCACGAGATATATATAGACCCAGTTCCTTTCGAGTCCCATTTCTCTTTTTGCTCTTCAAGGCATGAGACTTTCCTCTGACGATTTTGGAGAATTCTTATGTAAATTCTGTTCTATTTTTTCCTTCTCTCCCCCTTTTTGTTCCTTTGACTCTCGCCGTTTTTCATAAAGTTTACCTTTGTTATGAAATTTTGCCTTTATTTTCTTTCCTGCGACTAACATTTATTATGTAATTATATTTGTTTGATGTCTCAGCATCGTTATGTTCGGAGGTTAAGAACTTCGAGTTCACGTACTCCACGATCCATCCATCAAATCGACAAATTATACAAGTTATAAATGTTGCAACAGATGAGTTTTTACTTCTATACATACAGAACCTCCTTTACTGAATATCCCTCGAAAGAGGCTGTGCCGGTGCCAGGAGTATATGTAGACGAAGTCGTCGGATGAGTAAGCAGGTTCTCTCTTCCCGAATTTGTCATACCTTGATGGGGAATCGTATCTTTACGAGAATGGTTGATGCATGAATAAATAGTAGTTATTTTGTTACTAAACTGAGTACCCGTGTTACTGTTCCCAATGGTTGGTTATTCAAATGTACTGTGCGAATTAATTTAAAAAATTATAACCGATAAGGCTGCTGTAGGCGTTTTTACTTTAAACTTTTGCATAGGACTGTGCATAGTCTATCTTTACGCTTATATAGAAACTGTGCTAATAATTCACCTCTAGGTATAAAACTTCTCCTGAGATGTTGTACAATTACATCATTAGTCATTGTATCTTTATACATGGCTTTGTAAGGATATAATTAACAAATTAGATTCCACTCCCTAGCAGAGGAAATTAACTGGTTTTGTATTTTCCCTGCAGATAGAAATACTCTTTTATCCTATCGCTTCGTACCATGACTGGTGGACCTACTATTGTTAACATTAAATGACTTGAATAAGTCACCTCCACAAGCTTTCTATATCGATTACAGATTTTGCACTGGTTAATAATTTAAAATGGGGTAAGTTCTTGTTCTATTCCCTGCTTCCGTTATTTCTACAAATTGCATCTTCAGTTATGATTATACCTCTGTGCATAGTTAATCTAAAGTTGTGATAGAAATCTAAAAGTTAATTAAATAACATACATAAATAAGACGTCTGCAACAAAGATGCTATAGCAACGAAACAATCATTCGTATATTGTATAATCACGAAGCTGTTAAACATAACAATCACATAATTAGAGAATCCCACATTTTGCAATTGCTCATCAACAGTCCCTTTACCAACCAGTACATCTCAAGATGGATGTTCTCACTCGCTCCCAATCAAAACAGTTGAAGGTATCAATTTGCATTTTGAAAAAGCGGTTTTCTCCACCACCTGTTTGATGTTCTTTTCTATACGAGTATTACCTGTCCTTCGCTAATAGAGGCCATTACGAGTCTCATTCCACGACGCCTTCGTGCAACCGTTTCAGATGCCCGAGACACGTTTCACGTTTTGTTGGCACGAAAATTTACCATATTTAATTTTCGTAAGCTCTATATGTAAAATATGTTTACTTGATAAATCAATGGAATCATTCAAGAAATGTCTCGCTAAAACTTCTAATTGCTATCCCGGATGTCTAGCAACTGATAAATTGGGTTATTAGCTAGGAATCAGCAATCGCCCCGAGTAGGCTTATGTAACTAAAAGCTGCTTTATTCTAGCATCTTTTCGGAATCATGTTCTTTATCCCTCTCAAGAAATTCGAGAATGTTTCGCAAACAAGTGGAAATTCGTACCTTAATGGAATATGTGGAGGAATTCAAATTCGATTTAAAACTATCAAATAGTCTGAATTTTGAAATATGAGTTTATATTAGCAAATGGAAATGTTCCTAAAGCTGGTGCATTGCCTGCTGGTGCTGGTGCTCGAGGGGTTCGTTCTCTAAGGGGAAAAGCATTTAGATATACACCAAAGTGAGGGAATCGGGAAGAGATAGAAAAATCGAAGGTACTAATCATAAATAATTTTAGCTACTTCATTAATTGCATTTAGTACTTTTTAAAAGCAAATACGGCCAAGTCAGAAAAATGTCATACGGAGGGCATGAAAAAATTAAATTATGCCTGGACTCGCACTTGCTCTTTCAATGCCATATCGATGCCATGATATAATTTTCTTTAATGTTGATACAAATATTGTACAAACAAATTTATTTACTGTGTGAACGAAATGCCATATCATTAAATAAATGGAAATTTATTCACCTGTATGACTCTATAATAATTCTATAGGTCATTTTATTTATCCTTGCTATTGTTTTCCTTTAATAATAGTTTAATTTATTGTTTAATGAGAAAAAGATCTGAAGAGGTAATTCAAGAATTATCAGAATGCTATGGTGATCTGCTGATAGGGTTCTAACTTCGGACCTAAAGACATCAAGTTCAATACCCTGTTTCAGCAAAGATTCGTCCTGTATATAACAGAATTCACATAAAATCACTCCTTCTCCAAACGTCTTCCTTTTCAAGTGGTGCGAATTTTTATATCACATAATTCCTGCTCAAGTATTGGTCTCGTCATTTGACCAATGTTCAAAATAAACGAGGCCCAATCCAAAAAAATTTTGATATTGCTGATTGATGGTCTTTCTCCAAGAAAAGACCAAACAGAAAAAAAAATTTGAGCTTATTACGGCATTCACTTGTCAAAAGAATTGAGAATTTCATAAATAAAAAGACGTCCTTTTTCTGTGTAATTCACAATTCAAAGAATGTATGATAAGTTTCATCTAAGGTAAAATATCTTTTTTTTTTTGCCACCGGCGTTTATCAGTAATATAGCAAAGGTGTATGGGAATAAAGAAATTTTACTATTTTTCCCCAATAATATTTGAATTTAAAATTTCATAGATATACTCTACCATTTTATTTTAATGTTGCTTCTGAGTTTGGCATCTGTCGTATGAATTTCTTTTTCCTCTTCCAAATGCAGCTACGAATGAATTTACATTTGTAACAAGAAAAGATTAAAATTTCCAGCTATGAATGGATCAATAGTATGAATTCAACGATTTTACTGAACTGAGCTTGAAAATAATTGGCAACGTAAAAGAATGCTCTATTCTGTTGTAATCTGATTGAATAGCTTCCATTAATTAGATTTTTGTCGAACAGCATATAGTTATACTTTAAGTCGGATACTACCGTTTTCAATTCGGATGCCTGCCGGTAACAAACCAAGTCGATTCCCTTAGTTGAAACTTCGCAAGACGGAATAGAAGCGTAAAATTCATATATTTGCTAAGGAAACGTAGCATTTGATTCAACGAAAAGGTGAAGATTTAAGGACGATTAATTGCTAAACTCTTTGAACTAACACAATATGTACGTTCTACTTGTTGTTAAAATCTGTAGTCAGAGTTAAAATTACTCACGTAATTTATTCGCCTTCCTTTAACCCTTTAAAGGGCCATTTTTTTCTAATCATATGTTAAAATATTTTTAGACTTGGAATTAGAATCAGAAAATGGATTCATTTAACTTATTAGATAAATTTAATTTGATTGATTAATTAATTTGGTTAATTAATAATTAAGTGACAAACCAAGATACATCATTTTGTGTGAGATAAAGAACTGAAGTATCTAAGTTTAAGTCTTTCTAAAAAAATTTGTCAGAACTTATGCCAACCTACATAATTTCATACAAAGATTGCTAAATTTGGCCGTGGGCTAAAGATTGCTAAGGCCGTGGGAAGTATGCTTCATATGAGAAGATGAAGTCTATAACAGCATTGCGCCAGAACAGTAGGCCTTAATCATTATTTTAATTTAATGTAATTTAAGAATTGAAAGAACTCGTTTATGCTATTTGGGATTTAAACTAAGCGTGTTCATTAACAATATATATATATAATATAATATAATATAATATGTAAGCATAATTTTTTGATCATAAGGCAGTTTTGAAGACAGTGAAGAGACTTTCGATTTCTTGACGTCGTTTTATTTTATTTTGGAGAAGCACGCATTATGTACAAACAGGAGAGAAGAATAAACACACAACACAAAAAGAGAAAAAGAGAGAATTAAGACCTACTGAACATTTTATCCCTGATCTTATAAAACATGAGATTTCCGCCACGTGTCGAAATTTGACAAGAGCAACGTTGAGATAATTTTCACTCGACACATAGAACTGATGGCGCATCCTTTTTACAAAGCTTCAAAAGTGGAATGGGATTAGGAGCAAGAGAACACTTTAGAATGACTCCGACATGGGCTGAATTGGGCTAAAATTTAGGAAATTAATTTGGATTAAATTAGATATTAAAATATCATTACATATATATGGGGAAGGGCTGCTAACAGATCTCATATACTGTATGGCGCCATGTTGGCCATATTGCGTCATTAATCACATGATGCTTTCCCGCCATTATCGGCAGATGAGAACTTGACGGTGAGATTGTAAGATGTACAGCTCACGTTCATGTATATTATGTTCTATGTTCGTATAGAAACGCTTTGTCCTTTAATCTCAATAAATATATTTCACATATTAATGCTGGGCGTTGCCTTTCCCCACATTTTGGGGGGCTCGACCTTTCTCCTGAATACCCCTAGCAAATCCTGCAAAATTGTTGAAAAAGCTGTAGACGTTAGCACAATTTCAGACTCTAAATTGAAGCTAAACATTTTGATAAGAGTGGATTTTTGCTGTGGATGATTTACTGGATTGGTGAATGGACGTCAGTGCACGTTTTTGACGGATATGACTCAAGTGAAAGCTTTCAAGGTTCAATTACTTTCCTGGTCCAATTCCACCTTCTTTATTTAATTAATTCAACACGAGTTCTAAAATAGATGACATCGACAAGTTGACGCACTCCGAGTGAAGGGATAAAAAAACTGTCAGCCAAGCAAATTCTTTTTGTAAGATCCCTATATTTCCCTTACCTAATCAGACACGTGGTAAGAAATCCCTATCAGAATCTCACAATATATAAACACTGGGAAAAATAATTTCTTTCCTTTTTAAGCTTTTCCTCATTTTGTTTTGCGTTTTTCTGTATTATTGTGCTCATCGCTTCTGCTTGTACATGAATCATGCCTCCCAATGAAGCGAAATTTAAAAATCCACGGTGTCTTCTCTGTCTTCGGACACGACTCTGCTTAAAAAAAATATGGTTATATATATATATATATATATATATATATATATATAATAAAATAAAACATTTTATATTTTAGCAGATGCGTTGCCGAAGAGAAAACACTTTTGAAATTTTAATTTCAATTTATTCCATCCCGAGAGGCATATTATGTGCAAAGGATAAGTGGTTAGAAATACATCAGTCTACATCGCGAAACAAGAGCAAAAGTGGCCGATATTTTTCCAAAGATGGTTTTTACAATGTGCTTTTGATAGGGATTTCTCTGACGCGTGTAAATTTAGGATGGGGAAATATCTAAGTATCTCTAAAAGAAGGTATTAAACATTAAGGATTTTTATCCCTTCACTCAGATCGTGAGACAGCAGTTTTACAGAGTGCGTGTTGCATTAATTTTAAAAAAAGGTGGAATTGGGCAAGGAAGTATGAGAACTAATGGCTAATGAGATATATAGGCTAAATTAAGATAATTTTGAAATGAATTAATATTTAAATTAGATTTAAAAATATTACATATATAATATAATCGATTTAGTAGATACTGTTGAAATTGTTTCTTTAATACTGAAAACAGAATAAAATCATGTTTCATTTAAGCCGTTCCACGCGTTTGTAACGCATTTATAAAGAAAAAAATTAAATCGCATTAGCTGGCAAAGAGTCTTTATATTGTCCCACGAAAAATGTTAAATTATTTTTTTAATAATCCATGAAGTTTTACAACTGGATTTATGGTAGTAATAATTCATTTCATTGCGCATGGTAAAAAAAGAAAGGATTACTAACAGAACTTAACTGTGAGTGAAAAATTAACAACCGAAAAAAATGTGGCTGTTATAATTGGCGGTGATGATAAAAAAAAAAAATCAAAAGAGGAGGAGATTGACTACACTGCAGGGGAAAAGATTTTTCTAAAAATTGTTGCCAACAAAAGATTGCATAATAGAGCACATAGAATTTAAAAAAAAAATATGTTTCATCCCTTTAGAAATGTTCCTCTTTTCACTTAGAAGAGAGAGAAAAAAAAACCATCTTCATCCTTATTTTCTTCTTCTCTCTCTCTCTCTCTCTATTGTTAAATTTACATCACATTTTTTTTTTCGGAATAAGAAAAGCACATCAAAAATAAAATCAAGCTGTATCAATCAATGTCAATGAAACTTTTTTTTTATTTCAAATTCAAAACAACATTATTGTTCATGGTACTGTTCAAATTACAAGGAAAGACCAGAGATTTTATCGATTGAGGCTTTTATAAATTTTGCGAATAATTTTTAGAGAATGCATTTAGTAATGTTTATAGAAATTATATAATTCCTTGCTGTAACTTAAATGTAAGAAGCAGATTTTCTTTAAAATTTTCCATTGACGATATTTTTTTTTTGATGGAGTGTGTCTTTTAAAAATAAAATTCTACTTATTTTCAGTGTAAAAAAAAAAAAAAAAAAAAAAAAAAAAAGCTTAATTATAGAATTTTGAAGAAAATTAGATCATACATTAATCGGTTGACAATAATATACAAAATGACAAAATTTTTATTCTATATTTTAAATCAAAATACTTTTCTTTACTATTTTTACTTACAAATGTAAAAAAAGAAAACAAAGAATAACTGCCCGAAGTTTAAGAATTCCTACAATGTGAAGTGTTGAAATGCCCCCACACCTTTTAACAAGATATGTTTTGCGCATATAAAATATATTTTGAAAATAAATGGGCGATTGATTTTAATCTGTAATTTTAAAAATCTATAGTCCCTGAAAATCAGAACAAAAATGATTGTTTTACATGGCGTTGATAAATTATCTTTAACAATAACAAACAAAAAAAAGTTACGAGAAAAAAACGTATTTTGATTCAATATTTGCAGTTTTTTTTAGTCTTATTTATTACTGAATATAATTGATATTCCATTATTTCTAACCTTATTTGGAATAAATGTAAAAGTTCAGAAAATGGATTGATATTATTTTAAAGTTTTATTTATTAATTTACTTCAACCAATTGACAAATTTTAATTCAATATTTACATTGCAATCATTTAATTTTTATTTTGCGTTAAGTTTTTGTTTAAGTTTAACTTTTACCTTGCGTTTATTATATTACTTCAAAATTTGTTTAATTTTTATTGCCTGAATAAAAATGTGCTGATCCTTCGACTAAATTTACGACAGATAAAAATGGATTGGTTGACTTTATTGTTTATATCATTAAAATTCGGAATTTAGATGAAATGTTTTTAGAAAAGAAAACCTGGTAATAGTGAATGTGTTGCTTTTTAACACATTCATTTATACTATAATTTTCTTTTCTTCTCCCCCCCCCCCTCTAGCTGTTTCATTTCCACTCCAGTGGTGAAAAGGATGTCACATTTCATATAATGTCTAGTAGATGGCAGCACTGGTACTGAACTTGTTAAGTTGAAGTTGCTTTGTGTGCTGTAATAATGGAAACTTCATTCTTTGGTGTTTCGCAGCAGAAAATAATGGCAATAAAAATAGGAATCATATCAATAAAAATCAATTTCGATTTCTTTAAAGAAATTGCAAGAATATTTTAAGGACTACTTTAAGTTTTTAAGAAATGATGATTTTCCATCTTATAGATTATTCATTATATTATAATTATTAAGAATTTTAATTAATGCCTATACATGGTAATTATTAATTGAATGAATAATGTTTATGAAGACTGAAGTTTCATAGCATAAGTTTAAATTCCATAAAGTGAAGTGATCAACTTTAATATGAATTCAAATAGGGCAGAGTTATGAAACTTGAGATGATATGCAGCATTTATTACGATAATATTTGTTGTAATAAAAGATACAAATACAAAAAAAAAATTTCATTTTCTTTTTTTATTTGTTTTATGTAACTATATACCAAGAATTTAATAAGGGAAGGGATATAAATATCCCAACTATTAGTCTTGAGGAGAAGGGATGACGGTAGGACAAAAATTGTACCTTTATATTATGTTAGTAAAGTCGGATGTTAACGAACAAAACTAGTAAAGAAGAGAAAATAAATATTATAACGTCCCAGACTTCATTTTCCTTTACTATGGCATCGTAGCTTCTCATTGCCGTTGTCTGAAAATGCCATATTACAAAATAACAGATTATTTCTTGTATTCTGTAATTTATGATGAACGACAGAAAACCAAAATATGACATCGTTTATTGATATTAAGGGAAGGAAGGGTGAGAGATTTTGAGCTGAACAAGCTTTATGGAGTCTAGGGATTTGGAAGTCAATTAAAACAAGGTCAATATGCCTGAATGCATTTAGGATTTTTTTAAAGTTTTAACCGCAGCCAAGAATGTCACCTTTCCAAAATTTCATACATTTTCTAGCAGATACCATTTTTAAAAATAATTTAAATTAAATCATTGACAGATGGTGTACTTTTGTAGTAATAATTTAACAATAATTATAGTTTATGAGAAATAAACTCAAATTCCACCCATAATTATTGTCGATATATGCGTTGGTTAGCACAAACCTGAAAGATTTCTACTTGATAAAGGCAACTTTTCTGATCTTTCAAAACTGTTTTTATTAATTATTATTATATTAGAATAATTTACTATATTCAATTCTCTTCCTCATATCTATTCTTTTTTATTTTATACAATCTAACTAATATTATATTAAGAAAATCTTCTGTTAGCTTGTATGTATTCATATATTTTCAGAGTCAAATATTCTAAGTTTAGATATTGTCAAAAATATTTTTAATCTGTGGCGAACAATTATTTCCAAAATTTATGTATACAGAGTGTTTCAGTGAACCGTTTCAGAACTTCTAAGAAGGGTAGGGTACATCCTAACGAACCAAAATCATATACCCATGGGCAGTCAGAAACGCTTTCCTGACGCGTTAGATGGTGTTGTACGAAAAGTCCGAGCTTTCGTGCAGGAAATCTTCATTTCGCAAAAGAACGCCAAGTTAGTAGGATGCATGATTACACGATCGCAGAGTTAGCCGATATGCATTTGGCTTACGGGGCTGCAAATTGTAGTGGACCAGCCGCACAGCGTTTGTACGCGGAACGATATCCGACGAGGCGTATTCCCAGTCATAATTCCTTTGCAAGACTGCACCAGAGGTTAGATGAGACAGGTTCATTAGAAAGAGCTCACAGGGACAGGGTAAGAACAACACGGACTGCAGACGCCGAACAGAATGTGCTGCAGCATGTACAGGGGAATTCAAGAACGAGTACACGAAGTGTAGCAAACGCAGTCGGGGTTTCCCATTGCAGCGTCTGGAGGATTCTCCAAGCAGAAGACCAGAAGATATGCATCCGTTTCACGTGCAGCGTGTCCAGACACAGAAACCGGAGGATTATGTACCTCGTATTGCTTTCGCACCATGGTATCTGGGATAATGTGCTACAAATCCCCTTTTTCCTGCTGAAGTGTTGTTTTCCGATGAGGCATCCTTCACAAGGGAAGGAATTTTCAACACGCATAACGACCATATCTGGGCGGTCGAGAATCCGCATGCAATACGACGTCGTGCAGCACAGAATCGATTTTCGGTCAATGTATGGGCCGGTATTGTGGGAGATCACCTCATCGGACCTTACCTGTTACCGGGTTGTCTAACCGGACCTACGTACTTGCTCTTTCTGTAGCAAGTATTGCCACGACTTTTGAGAGATGAGCAGATTTCTGCATCGAAGCAACAGACAATGTGGTTCCAACACGATGTAGCCCCTGCCCATTATAGCGGAGATGTTCGTAACTACCTGGATGTCACATTTGGTCAACGGTGGATCGGACGAGGGGGTCCCGTGCGTTGACCTGCTCGGTCACCCGACTTTTAATGTCTTGATTTTTATTTCTGGGGTCATATGAAATCTCTAGTTTATGACACCCTTGTTGACACTGCTGAAGAGCCCGTTGCAAGAATCGCAGAGATTCGAGATATGCCTGGAGTATTCCGGAATGTTCGGATGTCTATGCGTCGGAGATGTGAGGCGTGCATTGTAGCCCGTGGAAGAAACTTCGAACACTTACTTTAATCCATGAACCTTTTGCTTCTTTTCATGTATTATTAAACAATTTCTCATTTACGGTCTCTTTTATTTATTGTGCTTCTGTGTACAACACCGCTTCAGGAAAGCATTTCCGACCCCACATTTCTCTATGATTTCGAGTTGTCAGGATGTACCCTACCCCTCTTAGAAGTCTGAAACAGTTCACTGAAACACCCTGTATATCTATATACAAGGTGCAAATATATACAGGGTTATGTTTTAAGTCCATGTGTCACAAATTAATGACGTGATGAGGCAAAGCCATCGCGGTGTTGTTTTGGTGTTCAACATGCGCAGATACTTCCAAATACTATCTAGCTACAATTTCCAGAGCTGGAATTTATATGCCAAAAACTGTGGAACAGATGACCAAAATTAAAGTCATCCACTTTTAGAGCTATATGTCTATTCAAAGGAACATATGGCAGATTGGTAATAAGAACAGAACGCATGCAATTCTTATTTGTTCAAAATTACCAATACTGTTATGTTTCGGAATATCTCAGAAATGTGTAACTAAGGATCAGAAACATAGTTTGTGACTACGACACTAATTGGTAATAACCTGAGAAACAACAGGATTGCAATATTATCTAATATGTGTATGTGTTCACCATTCTAACAATATTTTCAACAATCGCATTTCATTCGGCGTCAAATATCTTTGAAGAGTTTAGCGGTTTGGTGTGAGCAAGGATAGAACCTGGGACCTTGTGGTTCGCAGTCCAGTAACATAACCAGGATACAAAAGCAACTTCTCGTGCAGCGTAGTTGTTAACTAGCTTATAAGCTATTCACTACAAGAGAAATTCGACAAAAAATAAATTCGGTTTACCAGAATAATAATCGGTTCAGTTTCTATCCCATACCGTGGTATCTCATGGTGCTGCACAATATTGTAGTTATCATAAGGTATCATGAATATTGTTTTATAGCTTTAGATTCTTTTATTTAGTGATTGTTAACCTATACTTCCCTGTGTTTGTTTTTGTCATTTTATACATTTATCACATCCATAACGAAACCATATTCATAACTGCAGCAACAGGTATATGCACCTTAGAAATTTGTCATCTACATAAAACACTTTTAGAAGATAATTTTAGTATCCCCAAAATTTCTTCAGTGTTAATGTAAAAAATGAATAAAATCTGCCTCGTTAAATCATTATATTCTAACGAGATTTTAAATACCTCGTATGAGAAATTAATCATCAATTTTTTATCACTTAAGAACCAAATCATGCAGCCTAACAAAATTCTCGAATGATTGCTCATTTAATGGAGCTAAATTTATCAAGTCAGCAAAGAAACCTATTTAGTGAATTCCCAGGAGTGATCATATTAATCTTTGTCGCTTTTCTTGCAGCCAAGTTCTAATTCTATTTCCTTCCGAAGAAACTAAAAAGACCCACGCAGATAATTCTTGTCGGCTTTTAGAGCGAGCGATAATTCTTGCTGGTTCTACCCAATTATTTGCTCCAAGTTGCTCAGTTTCCTTTGAAACAATAAACCATCTTTGAAATTGATGCAATTTGCTCACACGAGTTGTTCCTGGGAGAGTTTTATATGGAAGAAGTAAAATTACTCCCCCATTTAGGTTAGAATTAGTGAGCAGATAATACTATTTAATTGTTCGGAAAATAACGGAGTATTTAGTTTCGTCTTGGAATGAAGTCTTTTGTAATTAAATCATTACGGAAGAAATGTGGCTCCCTCTTTGCTTGCCATTAAAATGGTGTCTGCGCAAAAACGTCGTTTTGCGAGTTAAACTCACCCATTCGCTTAACTGCTTGAGTGAAGTATATTTATCAAGATTTTTTCTGACGTGAATATGCCATTATTTTATGTAATAGGGGCATTCGCGAATAAAGGACGCATTCAGATAAATTCTACGCATGAGCATTAACAAATGATTACAATCGTATATTTTTCTTGTTAAAGACCAGGTGTGGATTTAGGCATTTAAGTCCTTAGGCCGTGGCATATTATGAGGCCCCTCTTTCAATAACTGCCAAATTAAATTCACATTTCAAGACATTTTTTAAATAATAGATATATTATTGACATATTTTAGTTTTTGAAAAACTAATTACAAATATTAGTTATTGTGAATATTAATATATAAGTGAATAATTAGATATTAGTTAACGATTTCCATTCATACATAAAATAAATTATGTAATTATTATATTAGATTAAAAATCCCCTAGCATCAAAAAAATATAACATTAAAAATGATTATTTTTGAAGATTTGTGATCTGTATTATAAAATAACTAATTAAATAATAATTAATATCCCAATTTACTATTAATAACTAATTATATTAGATTCAAGAGAAGCACACATTCTAGCCGCAATTTATTATAATTTATATAATTTGTGTTTTTTTGCAAATTTATTTGGCAACTTGCCAAATGATATTTTTAAACTGGTTTGCATGCTCGCCTCCCCCCCTCCTTCCTCTTAAACCAGCTGCCCTAGGCAATAGCCTATTTTACCAAGATGGAAATCTGTCACTGTTAAATAGATATCGCGTACGAAAAAATAGTAAACATTTGTACAAGTATTGTAGATATTTGTAATCTCAATCAACTTGCATGTGACATAGCAACAAATGCATATGGATTACAAAATAATAAATTTATTTTGAAAAGATATAAAATTTACAATTTAAACTGCAATTTTCAAGGTTAATCCGAAGAAGAAGCATCAGATATTAAGCTTTTTATTTTCAGGTTTTCACTTCCTACCTGAGTTACTTGACAGAAAGTAATCTCAGTTTCATATTAAATAGTTAAAGGAAAGAAGATTTATTTTCAGCTCCTCATATCTTAAAATGGTGACTAAAATGCAGAAGGAATTAGAACGTTTTAGAAAACGAAATCTTCATCTTCGCTAAACCGTCATTCCAAATCTTTATCTCTAGCTTCAGTATAACAATGTAGTAAAGTAGGGCCCTTAAAACTTTTAGTGTTGGCTTCACTATTTGCAGAAAATTGACGGATTGATTAAAAAAAATATTCGGAAAGCCAAATGTATTAAGTATTTTTGAGGATGTAATAGATAAAATTAAAGACTTTTACCATACAGTTCACTGAAATCAATATAATGAATTAATAATGGCACAATATTAATTTATAAATGCGTTTTTAAATATTTTGCCCATCTAACTACACCTGAGACCATACATTATGCAGTTATATATTTTTTTAAAAAAGCTTCAAAACGGTGCGACTTGCTCCAATGAGACTATTTTATAACTAAGAATTGTATAATGAAATGAAAATATATAAAACTTTTGTGATTTTTCAAAAAAAAAAAAAACACTTTTTCCGGTTTTTATGAAGTATTATTTATTTTCATGGTTACTTTTTTTAAAAAAATAGTTAAAATTCGATAATTATTATGAAATTATACTAGTTACAACAAATCTCCTTCTACAAAAAACAGCTGCTTCGGTAGTAACAATCAATATTAAGTTTCCCCAGTAAAAGTTATCAAATTTTTAATATTTAATTTAGATGATGGCAATAATGGCTACATTAAGGCCACGAAATAAATTTAAAATTTAAAAGTAAAATTTGTTTTAATATTTAAGTTTTGGAACATAAGCAAAAAGGAAATATGTTCAATGTTTTGTACGTAATAAAATTAATGATTATCTGGTTTTACAAATGTTTAAAAAAAATTGTGAATTACTCTCTAAAAAATATAAAAATTTTCAATACTTAATTTGAAATTAGGCCATTTTGGTTTGAAATGCAGTAATTACAGAATATTTATATAATTTACATATGCATATATTTAAGCTAATTGTAACATTTAAATTCATAAAAATAACCTCTAGAGAAAACTGTATAGCGGTAGAAAAAAAAAAGACTGCTAATCTGAAACCCTCCGGTTTCGAATTCGAAAATATATTACCAGACAATGGGGGTCTTCAGTAAAAGGTTAGGACAAATTTTGATACATTATAAAATTTTTGTCACCTAATAAAGCAAAATCGGGGATCAATTCAACAATGAAAATCTTTTCAGGCTGCATTCTAAATGCATTGTTATCAATTCTATTAACCTAGGAAAAGACAATATTTTAGTATTAAAAATATATATATATATATATATATCTTTCATTGAACGGATATTATTTTAATTTTTTGCTGACATAAGACTTTTAAAAGAAACACCAAAAACTATTATCAAGACAAATGGATATCATGTCAAAGAACTTCTTTTTAAAAAACTATTCCATATTTTTTGTTAATGTTTTTCTTTAAAAAAACTTCTTTCTGTTTCTAGAGGAAAGAACACTTAATGAACATCGCTGAAACGTGTTTTCTATTTCGAGAGAATAATGTTTTATTCACTTCTTTGGCCATCGAATTAGATCTTTTTACAGTATCCAGTATATTTTAGATTTGGTTTGAATTATGTCACGCAAACTTCAGTTTCTAATTTAAAATCGAGATCTCCTTTCTGTTAGGAATTGACTTTTTATATTGAATTTATCCCTCACCTGAAAAAGAATGTTGAAACTGTATTACATTTTTTATATAATCTATGTTACTATATTATGCGACATGATCATTGATTATCTTGCCTAATAACAGAAATGTCTTTTATGCGGAATAATTAGAATTAAAAAAGTAACGAATGTTTTGCTTGCGGCAGAATTTTTCAGATCTGGAACTAATCATTTTTTTTTCTGAATATATCTTATACTTATTTACGGGAAAGTAATAATATTCGTAACTTGAATTTTCATATAATTATTAATTATATTCTATATTTTTTATAAAATTGCCCAGGTTTGTGACATGAATATGCTTTCTTTTTAATTTTGATTACTGATTTTTATATAATTTTCAGTTAAAATTCCCAAAATGAAATCGTTTTTTTTTTTTTCCCCTCTCCAAAGTAATTTTGGCAAAAGTACCATATTTGGGGGGGGGGGGGTAAGTAACTCAAATATATTTGAAACCTTTATTTTATCTCTTCTTTTATTTCTTCTGAATACAGAAGAAATTTTTCATCTGCATCGTCCTTAAAGAGAGTTTTTTCCCCTAGAAGAAATTCAAGAGAATTAAAGGAAATTGACGTAGAAGTTTAGAAAGAATGAAATTTCAGATCTGATATAATTTTCAAATTTGATTAAGACTACATCAAGGGCGAATAAGGATTATTCATCAGTAATAGAATTAATACCATAAGAACAAAGCCCGGTTAGATGTAATTAGATACCGTTTTTGTTTTACATTTAATAACAATTCTAAACTAATGCCAATATACAATATAAGGATTTGAAGCCTCTGTCATATGCCAAGATTTGTAAAAAAAATTTCATTTCCTCCGTACATTAAATTTAATGCTACATATTTATTGCTAAATCATTGATGATATGAGAATCAATCCCATAACAAACGAATAATTATCATTCAAAATAAAGCGATTCTGCTCACAAACAAGTTATATATAAAGCACTTGTATTATGTATTTATTTTTCTATATTTTGAACGTCATTAAATAGTTTTTTTTGTTTGTAATTGAATCTTGAATCTTATTTTCTAAAACCGTCATTTTTGCTCAATAAATTTCCCAATTTTTTTATTTATTTGGTTTGTCTATTAAAATTTTAAATACTTGCTGAACAATGCCATGCAAAACTTTTTTGCTACGGTTATACGGCATGTGATAAATATTTGAGATGGTAATATTGTTCATTAAATCAGCTGCTCCCAGCAATTTTTTCTCCCATATTGATTGATTATTCTTTATTTTTGAGAATCCTCCCTCTGAAGAACTATTCTTTTTTGTTAATATTGCTGAAGTTTAGGTTGGTTAAAGAATCAAGCGCATCTAATCAATTACATCTGTAGAATCCATCTTTGGGTTTTCTTTTAATTCCGTTTATTGCTTTTTCCCCAGAAAATATAACAAACATATTTATGAATAGAGACAGCTTATAAATAATTCCGCATTAATTCATGAGGAAAACTATCATTCATCATTACAATCAACTTTCAAGGGGAAGGCGATTTTAATATAATATTTGAGATGAGTCAAGATGAGTCAAGTGACTGAAGATGAGTCAAGTTTACCGATATAGTTGTAATTAATATAAGCATAAAACGAACGTTTTATTTTTCCAAAAAATATGCGTTTGGACAAGCTATTAGATATTTCATACCAGCGTGTATTTTCTTGATATACTTCCTTCAATGCTACGTGACAAGCAGGTTTCAGACACAAATTTTACATTTCTGGGACTTGGTGAAATGAAATTCGATAAGTGTTTTCTCATTTCAATCCTTTACATTTTATATTTTTTCGCAATTGTCAGCTATCCCTAATTGTTATACCGCGCTTCACTGTGGATATGCATAATACAAATTGAAAATATATGCCCCAAATGAACAATGAAATGTTTTAATTTCTTCTTCAAGTTCTTGAACACAGAAACCAGAGGTGAATCACTCTAGTGCAATTGTATGATATTTACATTGGGACAAAAAATTGGGCTTCTTAAAGTAATGAGAATTCTGTACCAATAAAAAAAAGTATAAATATAGGCATGGAACGTGAAACATTACTGAATGTTCTATGATAGTCAAGACTATTTTTATTATTATTTTTGAATACGTGATAAAAATTATAAAATTTGTTGGAGTTCCAACAATGGATAATAATACCCTGCCTTGTGAGAGAATCTCGATTCTAGATATTAAAACCAGCGAATAGCTGATTTGCGACTCAAATGAACAAAACGGCAATGTATGCAGTATAGTACACATAGATTTTGTTAAAACTAAACAATCTCCCGTTAGAGTTTCATGGACGCTTGAAAACTATGGTGGCGATACATATGTTGTTGTTCAACATTAGAATTATTTATTACCTCTCAAATGAGCAACAGTGGTGTATGAATTTTAATGTAATGTTGATGGACCAACGTTCAAACCATTATTTTTACTTAAACATCCTATTTTAGTAGTTTGAAATAAAAGACGCATCATATAGGAAAGAAATTATAAACAAATCGAGCATATGATTCATGTAAATGGATTCTAAAACTATACATCTTAACTATAATACCATCCCATCGCATTCCTCGCGGAATTGAAAGCAATCTCCTGCAGATATTTAACTGTAATCAAAACAATTTAGAAATATTACAAGAATGGTCATCCATCTTACTCCACTAAAATTATCTGCAACATCCTGCTTCAAAATTAAAAATAATTAGTAATTTAGGCATTCTCACCCTCAAACTTTTGTCTGAATTACCTTCACACACAAAAAAGTAATTGTTATTGCGAAATTAATTTAGACCTTGTTCTCCTGATGACCAACATAGGTAAGGTTCCTTAACATCCCATCAATTATCACCCAACAACGGCAACTAAGTGGAAAATTTTAATGCAAGTCTTCAAAGGCAAGGCATGGTGCGTACCAGTATTGAAACCTCTGAGTGTTCAGTAAGAATTTTTTAAATAAAAATCAGTGACAAAACAAGATCGGAAGATAAGTCACGGCCTTCACCTTGATCTTCCAGGCGAAATTCCTTGCTTTCTGTGTTGGCTTGACAAGCATGAAGAAACCAAAGGAATCAAAAAGTTGGTCGTAGGTGGGCGGGGGGAATGGACCACCCACGATGCTTCAAGTGAATTTACGCGCGAAAAGGGCGAGGTCCAGTGCTATAACTTGGACTTTATCGACGATTTCACACTTCGAAGATGAGATTTTTTACACTCTGTTGCCCATCTCTTAACTACCAAGGTTTCGTTTGTAAGTTTTAAAAAGTTCTTTCTTTTTCTTTGCTGAGCTTAAGGGTTTTTTTTTTTTTTTTTTAGTTTGTCCAGTTGCTATAGAATTGAAAACATTGGGTGAGAGGTTACCCTAAATAACAGGCCCAATGGACATGCTCTTTAACTTTTATAGCGTAGTTTGGAAAACTGAAAACATTGCCTATAGTGTGTTACGGCTTTCTAAGAAATATAGTATATGTTTTGAAGTGGAAAGAATGAAAAAAAAAGCTAAAAAGCAGATGTTTTAAAGGGGAAAAAATCATCGTTGTATATTTTAGTAGTGCCCAAATGCAACTCTACCCTGTGTAATGTCGCATATACGCATTACTCACATTTTTGTCTCTCTATTATCAATTTTGCATAAGCTGAAAGCTAATTAATTATATAATAAACTCATTACATTTTTATTTCAAAAAGCGAACTTTTTAATAGTTTTAATCAAACAATTGGGGTTTTTAGTAATTATCAAATTAATTTTTAATAATTGCTAAAATTAATTTAATTAAAATTATTTTTCTAAATTAATATAGAGATAATTGAATTATTTAAATATTATCAATAATAATAAAAATAAAAATTTAATAAAATTTTATTAAATTTTTATTTTTAATCTCCCACATAGATACTGAAATTGATTTACCCAGCAAGTTGAAAAAATGAGTTTTATAGGATAAATAAAAATCAAATATTAAGAATTCTAATAAATATTTTCGATGAACAGAAATTTACATGAAATAGCAAGATAATTTACAAGATATTTATATTACAATACATTCAACATAATATTATTACAATATTATTCAACTGAATATTATTATAATATTATTCAAAAGAAAAATTTTATTTAAAATTGTTTATATGCAAACATAAAATAGACAAATTTCTCTAAGTTAAAAATTTTATAAATTACGGCATAAATTTTGCTTCTTATATAAATTTTTGAAATACTGCTTAAATCTGTTAGAAATATTCACCAAAAGTTCCTTTACTGTTATGAGAGAAGACAGATTTTTTTGACTTAATATCGTGAGTTAAAGGGGATTATTTCTCATAATTTAACAGAAATAATTTCATTTGGATTTTTCTGGATATTTTATATTTTCCTTATTGATCAAATATTTTAAAATCGTCGGCTATTTATTTTTAAAAGAATATTCATAGATACATACTTAGAAATGAAAGGCATCCATGGATAAATAATGCAGAAAAGTCATTATTTTTCCTGAATTTCATTAAATTGCTTAAAAATAATCTCCTTTTAAAAATTCAGAAAAAATGAATATTGCGATAAATGGCGTTTTGTATGTATTGCTCCTACGCAAATTTTATATTCAACATCTGAATTTGCTTTTATTGAAATTAGAGCCTTAACTTAGTTTACTTAAATTTCTAATACAATAAAAAAAAATATGAACACAATATAAATTGCTATATCAGAAGTATGTAGCTGATTGTATTCTTCTTTTTTTGTTAGTATGTGGGTGTGTGTGTGCGTACGTGCATGCGCACTTTTATGAGTGCAGACATTTGCTTATTATTTATAATGAACCACTCTTAATGCATAGCATACGTATCATAAAATTATTTCTGAACATTTAAATAATTTGTTGTTTGTCTTCATTATCGAAAGATAAATAAATTTTTAATTAATACCTAGTAAACAAACTTTTATTTTTCATTATTTCCTGTTGTTTCTTATGTTTAAAAATAACTTCTTATGTGTTTGTAAAGATTCAAATATGTTTTTGTCTTTATTTTACGTGTTCATTATTATTGTTATTGCAGATCTGAGTGTGATCAACAGTTTTTGTATGAGACTTACTCGAGTCGTGCTGGCTTTGAAGATTTTGTTTTGTTGATAGTTAAATTTATAGTTCAATGAGTTATAGTTTACTGAATTTTAATTTATTATAATCTCTTTACCTCTATAAAATTTCTTTTATTGAAATCAAACTCAAGCGAAATATAATAAAGAAATGCATTTTTAAATATGTGTCTCAGACTTTAAAAAAAATTAATAATTGTTTTCCTCTTTTCACCGAATAACTTCTGAAATCATTAAATTTCAAAAGGATTTCCAATGAATGATTTACCATAAATCATTAAGAAAATAAGGATCATACATAAAACTATAACTCATTATAACTAATGATCTACGTATATTACATGTAACAGTTTTCAGTGCTTTTTTGACATGAAAGTCTCCATCTGTTCTTACTAATGGGGCAGAAAGTTTTTACTTCAATCAGAAGTTTAGTTTTCAGCATTAGATATGAAAAACATATCATTTGATTTACCTTATATTTTTATATTCGCTTTGAAACTAAATGGAATCTTGGTTTTCAAATAATTATTTTCATTTTGGTTATTGATTGTTATGGAATTAAATTTAAATAGCGTTCTTGAAGATAGTGTACCAATTATTCGTTGAAATGAAGGCCAATTTTAAAATATCCGTTCACTACAATCTTCATATTTATTGGAATAACTATATAAGTATTATAAATATGATCATATTTTGTAAACATTCTGTGAATATAAATAGATATTTTTGAGTAAAGATTGTTGCATTACTGTCTGACTTAAATTATTAAACATTTCTGAAAAAAAACCCATTTTAATTAATCTTTGACTTATCTTCATTTTTAACTTTAATTGGTCCAATTAAAGATTTTTGAAATAGAATTGCCAAATAAGGCGTGTGTACTTTTTATTCTAAAATTCACATGTATAAACAACGCATGAATCTGAGTATGGCATTTTAAGTACAAACCATTTCTTTCTTCTCTTGTTTACCCTTGTATGGTATAGAGTCAAAATAGTTTTGTTCTTTTTTTTTTACCATTACTTATATTTTTAATTTTCTATTATTTTTTCCCTTTTAAATTATTTCACTTTCGATTCATGAAGATTACTAGTAATTATAAATGTACTTATAATTAAAAAAATGATTAACTATATATTATTTATAACGGAAAAATACAAGAAGAAAATTCAGTACCAAGTACAAGAAACTCAAAAGCACTGAATGGTGATTCAAAATGAGAAAGCTCGATGATACTTTTGGCATTTTTTTGAGCTCTACGAGAAAGTCAATACCAGGAATAAAATTTGATACTTTCAACTCCAAATCATTTTCTGCATTTAGTTTGTTTCTGTGCTTATATTTAACAGATCAAACAAATTAAGTTGAGAAAGCATGTTCACCCGGTTAATTAATCTAGAATTTCATCAAATGTCAATATTGTTATCCATCCTTTATCCAGAACAAAACCAATGATGTTTTAAAGAACGATTTTGGATTTTGTTCGCATAATAGTTCAGTTAGCATATTTTTTATGCTGTTTTCACTTTTTTTTAAATAGTTTTCTTCAAAATAATTTGATACATTGATTTTCATCTTCAATTTTTAAAATGCAGCACTTAAAGTAAATTTGAAAAGGCTGTTCTAATCCCATAGATTGAAAATTTATTCTCTGGTTCAAAATAATAGTTAGAGTGAGTTACACAGCCCATCTTTATGCAATCATTTACGATCCAATCTAGGAAGTTTTCAGTCAATAAAAAAAACTAACTTTATCTCCAACGTATTTTACTCATTATGCCAAATTGTAGCCAAACAAATTTTCTTCCTGAAGATACTGTAAATGAATTTATACTATCGCTTTTCTCCGTAGTTAGCTCTGCAAAGAAATAAAGTGTTGCAGATAATTTTAACTATTTCAGAATAATGCTGGAACCCGAACGAACCCGGCGTCAACAACAAACTTGGGGAATTTGTGACTGACAACAAAAAGGTAGAATCAAGACTATTCTAAAATCTTGGCCATAGCTCCATTAGGGCTCAATTTTCAGCTTTTATTGAAGCATTAAAATCTTAAGAGGAATCATTACGAAGTAGTAGTTGAGTTGAGCTCAAGCAAGTAGTTCAACGAAGTCTCTCTTTGGTGATGTTCGTCTGAGTTCTCTCTGAGCAACTTACACAGTTATGGTTGTTTATTATCGATTTACCACTATTTATTGCAAGTGTTGTTTTGTGTATGCTTCGACTGATTTTTCTTAAAGTGGATTTGTAAAGAATAAAATATCTTTACTCATCATTTTATCGTAATAATATAACGACAAACATTGCTACTTATTTTGTATTTTAGCTTATTTTTTAAAATGTTAGCTCTTTATTAAAATTTTTGATTAGTAAATGTAAACATTTTTTTTCTCTTACTGCAACAAAGTAAAATTTTCTATAGAAAAGAATTTCATAGAGTTCTTTTAAATAATTCTCATCAGTTGCCTATTTCACGGTTAAAATATTTGATAAATTAATAAATACTTGAGAGTTTATAATTAAGATAAAATATCAGCAACAATTTTCTGCTAATTGAAATCAGACTTTGAAGGATAGGGCTACATAGAATAATTCTTTTCTTCTTAAGAAAAAAAAAATAAGAAAAGCCAGAGAGCAAATTAAAGTTGAACTAAATCATATAATTAGACATATACTTGAAAGAAGTGCGGTTCCGATATTCAATTATATGTATGACGGATCTAATAAAAAACGTCATCAGTCATTCGCATTCTTTGAGCTTGTTGGAAGTCAAACAACCACATGATCCAAATGGAGTGATTGCACATCTGAAAGGAGAAATAAATATTAATAAAAAGAAAAGATAATTTGGTGTTTTTACTTTCATGCGGTAATGTTTCGAAACCTCAAAGGGCTGTTTAACCCTTGTGTGGAAAAAGTTTTAATTTATTCTTTTGAATCTTAAACGTGGGAATGTTATGTAAAAAAAAGTTAAAGAAGAAAAGTCTAGACATGTTTGCTTAGAAAATTCAGCGCGAAGATGAAAGGCAATGTTTCCACCCATTTCATATAAAGGTACTTAAAAATGAAATTTTATTCTTTTTCATTTTCATAAACAGAGACACAAGATTTTATTAAAATCAAAAAACTGATCAAATATTTTGCAACATAAAACCAAGAATTCTTTTTAATGTAAATTTAACTGGTTAAAACTTATTTGGTGTCCCTAATTTTTTTAATAAATGCTGTTATTTAAATAGAAGAATACTTTTTCAATTTTGTTTCAATTTTTTCAAAATTTTCAATATTTTTTAGACATTTTTTTTATATTTTGATTTTTGCTTTTATTACAAAGAATACTTTTAAGTTGATTCTTTTTTCACTATCTTCCTAATGTGCTAAATTTTTGAAATATTTTGCAGATGTGTGTTGATAAAAATACATTATTTTAATATTTTCAGAATTTGGTTATATATGAATCAATAGCATTCATAAATTTTAATTACCGTTCAAATGGCTACATTTGGGAATAAATTTCAGTAAAATTGATTTCAAGAATCAATGGCATTTATAATTATATATTATGAGATAAAGATTTAAAAGTAAATACCAATTAAATCTGAAAAAATTTAATATACTAACAAATGAATTGTTAAAAACTGTTTTTATTAACTATTTTTGCTTTAAAAGTAAAATTTTCTTTTATACGCTGAAATAGTACTCAAAAAATAATCTGTTGAATGACTGTGACAGATTTATTCTTTTAAATATCAATTAAGAAAATAATTCTCCAATAATTCCTTCCTCCAAATGATGTTGCAAGATTCTCCTTTTTTACATTCTTGTACCACCAGAAACAAGAATGGAGAGAAAGCCACTTCTTTTTGACATGGAATGGCAAAAATCTGAATAACTTTTGGAAATTTGAGTTTTTCCTGTCTCATGCTCAATTCTCATTATGAAACATTTTGCTCATATACGGAAGAATATGGAGAAAAACGTAAGCTGGAGCATCGCGTGTAAGAATATCCAGAACAAGAATTTTCATAACAGAATGTATATCTGCTCTAATGGATTCAAATGGAAAGAGAGGAAAAATACACTCTATATGAATGGAGATGTCATCACTGCTACATCTCTCAACTTGCATTTTTTTTATTCTTTTTGTTAAAATCGATACTGCTTGGTTTTAAAATGCTTTTAATATAATTCAAAAGACACATTTTTCCAATATTTTGTTTGGACTTTATTGACTCATTAAATTTTTCACCAACTTTTCAGTGCAATGACTGAATACATAAATGAAATAAATTGAAGTAAATACTATCCTCAAGAAAATGTTAAAGTACAAAATATTTGCAATTTAATTCTTAAAAATTAATAAAAATCTTGCATCCATTTATGCGTTGCTTGTTAAGTGAAGAAATATACGATTTTGAAAACTTTGAGGCTGATTATTACAACAACTAGCAAAGCTAAATAAAAAGCATTTGTTTATATGAATTTTACATTCCTTAACCCAGTTTATAATAAAATTTGAAAATTTAATAGATCCCATAATATTCGCAAAAAAAAACTTAAAAATGAAATCACAGATGACGACGTCAGCTTCCTTACCACCACTTTTAGTATGCCTAATAGTAGTTTTTCAGATTTTTTATTATTATTATTTTCAAGACTCTATGATATACTGCATTTTTATCAAAAATTCGTTGACTAGACTAATGGAAGAGCGAAATTAATTTATTCAAATGAAAACGAAATAAGATAAATGGAAATAAGTTGATAAATATGGTTTCTTATTATCCGCTAATTAAACTTAAAAAATCCACAATATTCATAAAGTCATTAACACCAAAAACACTTATTTCCCGAGTAACAGCATTCACCTAAAAGAATAAAAAACTTCGCCAAAATGGGAAATAAACTAACACTTCATTTCAACAGTATGGTACTATTATTTTTTTCCTTAAAGGTCCTGAATTAACATTCAAAAAACGTTTTTTTTTTCAATATTTATTCGAATCAAGTTAAGAGTTCAAAAAAACGTTATGAAATTTAATTTTTATCCCTACGCAAAATATTGTAATCAAACATTCAATTTCAACAAAAAAAATAATAATTATAAGAATTGAGTTTAAAAAATTCTCTGGGGATTACAATAAAAAAGGCTCGTTATTTCTCCATTTATCTTCAGATGACTTAAATGCTGAATCATATTTCTCACTTCTTAACTTGGTAGTCAGTATATAAAAAAAATGAGTAGGAAGTTTCTTAGGAAGGTCAAAATCTTTAAAAAAACATTGGGAAACAGTAATTAGAATAACTTAAAAGAAAGGGAAAAAATGGGTATCGATAGGAATAAAATCACTTTAATTAAAAGCCCAAAGTTACTTTTTTACAGTAGGCACTTTCTGTAAACGAACTTTTTTTTTTGTCAACAGCCGATAATGTTTCTTTTAAAGATACTTGTATAATTAAAATAATGTCTATGAACATGTTATTTTACTGAACTTTAATATAAAAAGTATTTTTAAGAATAGCTATTGGAAATATAAACAAACGAAATTTAGGAATTAATTAAACATTTTTTCATATTTTTATTTGATTATTTATTAGAGTTTCAGTTATGCATCCATTTCGTATCTTACTTTATGTTGAAATTTTTTTTTAATTTACAATTTCAAACAATTATCTACATAAGATTTTTTTATTCTAATTATTTCTAATTTCTAGTTTTTAGATTTTAATTCATAATTATAATTGTTATGGAATCTTGAATTATATTTTTTTCTCCTTTTCCTTCTCAGTTGGACCACTAGTATGCAATTAAATTTTAATTAAATTATTCAGTTATCTGTAATCAAATTCAAATCGGATGTATAACATATATAACCAGTATATAAATAGAAAAAAATTTCAAAATCACCATCCCATGATTTGATTAAAAACTCACTAATAAAATTCCATCATTACAAACGTGTAATAACCCAAATAAAAGACTTGAAAATAATAATTTCAAATTACAGAATTTTTAATTGCAGGGAACTTAAACGATATATATAAAAAAAATGAGAAAATTGTAAAAATTTTATAAATTTGAAGATAAAGTTTCTTCTTACATAATAGAAACTAACTAAATATATAAAATAACATTACAAAATATTTATATTACACAATTTCAATGAAATATAAGATATCGACCTGTAAATATATTTTCTCTAGACAATTTAAACTACAAGTTCTTTAGTGTTTTGAAATCTGATGTATTATATTGTTTCTAGAAATAACAAAAATATTTCCTTATTCAAGAACTGTTGGCAGAGAATTTTCAAAGAATTAGCATAGAAATCTGTTTGATATTTCTGCTTAATTTTTTTTTTTACTTACGTGGAATTATTTATTTGTTTTTAGATTTTACTGCTTTCTAAAAATGACAACATAAAATTCTAAAAGTATTTCTAAATTTCCTATCCACAAATTTTTTTTGTAGTATATAATAATTAATTTTGTGAAAGGTGAAATGTTATTACATTTTGTGAAATAAAGTTTTGAATAATGATTTCAATTTCAACATAAAGTCGAGCTATTTATTTCTTCAATCCTTAATACATTATATTTTATTTTCCAGGTTGTAGTAATTGTGACTTCTATCTGATCCTTTAATAGATCCTCTAAAATTCTATTAAAGGATCTGCTATATCCTCTAAAGTTATTTTATTAGCTTTAAAAAAGATTTATTATTGTAATGCAAGTAGAGATCAAAATATTTACATGCATTGTCACATTTTCAAGTAATTTCAAAGCTGAAGAAACATTGAAGGTAAGACATTTAAGGTTGAAAAATTATCATTTCAAAATTCTGACTGATAAATTTAGTTTACAAAATGATTCCTTAAAGGAAAGTGTTATGAATTCGCCATTTGAGTCGTACTGCAAAACTGCACTATTTCATCCGTTGATTGATGAAATGCTGCAGTTTTACTTTCTCGTATACGAAATATGGAGAAAATATAATGTAATAGTAAAAAAAAAAAAAATCGAACTTGAAATGAATCTCCATGATTAAGACAGTGTTTCAAAAAGTGACGACAGGTGTAAAATGTACATTTTGTTTCCAAATTTTACAGTACAATTATTGTATTTGATATGTCTGCCATTTGTTTATTAAAATTACTAATTTTTGAAAGTGATATTTTTACAATTGAATTTTTTTATCATTATAATTACTTACTGTTTATTTCTGAAACATACAATATTTAATTATATATATTGTTAGAAGCCATTAAAACTTCTTCCCAGCACGATTAGTTCTATCACCAGAAAGACTGATTTACAATCATCTCTACTGGATGTTGCTCGGGTGCCGAGGCAGTGATCCCAGATATTTGCGACAAACTTGGCGACGAATTTGGCGACTTTAGCGACAAAATAGATAATGCTGGAACGACAAAATAGATAATGCTGGAAACTTCGAGAATTTTAACGATCCGTCTCTTAGGAACCGAGATACGCCTTATTGGCCTAGAATATTCTCGACTCGCCTCCCCCCCCGGGAACTATAAAAGGCCGGCAGTCTCAAGGTGCAGTGACTCAAAATTGAATAGTAGTCGGAGTCGCCAACAAGTAACGAGTCTTCGAGAGGATAGCGAAGCAACAGCGGAGTGCCTGCATTGTGTGGAGCGTAAGCTAGTACTGAATCGAGCTGAGTGCCAAATCCTGTTGTCCATTGTGGAAGCAGCATCAAGTTGTGTGTGGAGTAGCCAGTGTTATGGTAGTGAGTCGGCAGTTGGATCAACTAAAACGAAGAGACAGAGGCTGCTGAATTCTGTCTAGCCACTTTGTGAGCTGTGGTCGATTTCTACTTGTGGGCCACTATTTGCTGTAGTGTGCTGCTGTCTACTGTCCTGCGTTTCGTCTTGACTGTGTATATTTGTCGTCTCTGTGTATTCGTGTCTTCATGTTAATAAACGTCGTCTTTGTTTGTTACTGAGGCCTGCTGATTGTTTTCACACAATTCACCCACTAGAAGGCGAACCCGGTGAAATCCATAATATATAATTAAATTTCTATTTGTTTATTTCAGCTTTATGCAATTTCGTACCTCTTTGCAAATTCAAAAGAAATGTATTGTAAGATGTTCTTCAGAGCTGGAAGGATTTACTTTTGAATAGATAAATTTTTACACCTTCCTAAGAGTAGGGAAATGGTGTTAAAGGATTTTAGGTTTTTCAGTCATATTTTCTGGGAAAAAAATCACCTCATAAGCATAGCATTTATACGAATATAAAAACCAAAAAATTAATAGTGTTATAAATTTTTTACTATAATTTTTTTCTAATTTTTTAATCAATTTTTCAAAGTTAATTTAAACATAACTTTTGCCAATTCCATTTTTTTACGACTTTTAAATGTATGATTTACAAGTAAATTTGTTTTCTTTTATTGCTTTCTCATATACGTAATATAAAGAAAGTGTTGTAATCACTAGAAAATGCGAACAGAAATGTTAATAGAATACAATTTGCTGTATAAATTTGTATGTATTTATCCATCTGTGAATACGATAACTCTAAAACGCTTTGAGCTAGATGAATGGAATTCAGTATATGAATTAAATATCAAACTTGTTGACTTCTGTCAAAATTTAAACGAAATTCTATAACTGCTAAACGTAAAGCTAGATAGATAAATTTAGTACAATGTTTAGCATTTAAAATGTACATCCTTATCAAATTTTGAATCAAATCTGCCAAACGATTTATCATATGCCCGTCTGTAACTGTATTTGCATGTTATTTTTTTCCCAATCAGTTGGGAAAAAAAGCGTCCCGCTGCATATTCGCACGATATATTTAATAAAAATGCTATATTCATGCAAAATATCTATATTTGTAACTTTTGTTTACCAACGCCATTTAAGGCATTCTTGCCTTTACGCCAGATCCATAATTTATTGTGGGGTGGGAGATAAGACCCTTACTGGAATGTAGGCAAAAAAAATTATAAAGTCCATTCCTGTTAGTTTTAATTCTTTTATTTTACTTTAAAATTTGGATTTGTAGTCCTACAGTTTTTTTTAATCATTTTTGCTTTTTCACTGTTTATTTTTAATTCGTTAGTTAAGAATCAATGCTGAATTTCTATTTTTGATGAGTTTTCAAAATAATCAGTAGATTTATATAATATTGTGAGAAATTTTGTATTAATTTAAATCAGATTTCTTAATTAATATTCAATTAGTGCATACAAGTCGTTCGTTATATTCAGCGAATTTCGATTTCCCAACGTTGATGTGTTTTTTGAAAACTTTTATTTGCTTATTTCATCATTACTTACAAAATTATCTTAGTTTCCAAAGAAGTAACTTGCATAAAACTTGAATATTGTGTTTTAACTAATTAATCATAATCTGAAAATTTGCTTTTCTTGGTTGATTAAAATGATTCATAAGCATAAGAGGAAGCATCGTTTTTTCTCTTCCATTGCAACATATTTCAGTTAATTAGGGTGCTGTAAATTTACCGTACCTCACAAATCTGCTATTAAAAGAGTACCTATTCGTTAATTTAATCTAATCCTCAGTTTATACCAACTAGAGGAGAGGTGCAATTTAATCCTAAAAGTTTTGTTTTGCTGAACCTTCAATAATTAATTAGAGGTTTACGGCCACGGGTTATAAACTATGGTCTTCATCGACTTTTGCATGACACTATTTTAAAAACTATGGTATGAGGTGGGGAGGAGGCTTAGCTTAATTAGGCAGCAATGAAATATTAAAGTTTATTAAAAACTTCGGGAGTCGGCAAATACTTTAGGGAGTTTTAATTTTGAAAGTCTTTGATAAGCAAATTTTGATATATATTCAAAATTATGAGTTTAATGATAGAAGCGGATATTTTAACCAATTATTTGTCAGCTAAAATGTGTACAAAATTGTACTTGCTTTTTTTGTATATGAATTGTATATTCATTAAGTGTATGGAAGTGTTTGTAATAGTTAAACAGTAATAATTTAATATAGTGGAACAAAATTGTTTGTGTTTTCACTTTAAAATGCGATTATTACTTCCATATATATGAAACATATAAAGTGAAAGTATTTCAATCCTAAAAAAATTATAATTGGAAGTTTTGACATATCTGACAAGTTTTATATCACCCCAAATCCAAAAACCGCATTTTTAGAATCATTATTCTGTCTGAGGGCACGGTAACTGAAAAACGCTTCAAGCTTGAAGAATGAAATTAAGCATGTGGTATTTACACCAAATATGTAGATTTCTCTCAGTTTTGTTATAAATTTTTAAAAGATAGTCCTCTAATTGCGCGATTATAAGTTAAATTCTTAAAACGTAAAGAACGATTTAGATGAAATGCGATAAAAGATTTCTGAAGTGTAACATCAAAGCATCAAATTTTGTACCAAATCTGTCAAAGTGTCGGCCATCTGTCGATCTATACTTTTCACAAGTTTGTTAACGGAATGATTGGATAAATGAAATTTAGCACAACAGTGTGCAATATCGTATTCAGTTTTGAACCAAATCTATCAGAGATTGAACCGTCTCTCGGTCTATACTTTCGCATGCCTGTGAACACAATAACTGAAAAACACAATAACTTAAATAAATTCACTTTGCTTTGTGATCTTTTTACTAAAACTGCAGTTAATGTCAAATCTTGGTTTCAATCGGGTGAAAAAAAATCAAAATTATCTCAGTTCTCTTCACTATATGACGAAGCTCAAAATGCTCATATAAGAAAGTCTTCAAATGAAAATCTGAGCGGTCGAAGAATTCACGGCTTGCCAGAGATCATAGTTTTATGCGGGGGGGGATATAATTTTTATTAGCTTTCGATAAATTTTTGGAAAGACAACTACAGATGGATTTTTTAATACAAAAGACAGATAATTACTAAAAATTATCTTACATGGTACTTATACCTTTCCACTCGATTCCACTATTTTTAAAAATTATCTTTACATGTTTTTAATTTTGTAGTCGAATTTTCACCCACTTTCTGCTGTATATCTTTTTTTAATGAAATAATCTTTATTAGCACATCAATAGGAAGAGAAATTTCAAGGAAAGAGAAAAAGGAAATATATCTTATTTTAATTCAATTGTTTTCCTTTTTATAGTTACTTCTTACTATCTTTGGATTAAATTAAAATAAATTATTTTTTCTTAATTTTTTAGTTAAGTAATTATGTACAAAGTACATAATTACTTAATGACTCTCGGTGCACGAATTTGGGGGGGGGGGTGGAGATTTACAGATCTTCATTGATGACATTCACTAAAACTCCAAATTACCTACCGCTTCAAAATTTATATAAAAAGAAATAAAGATAATTCTACATATATAGAGAGATAGGTAATTCAAATGGTTTTATCGGACTTGAATGAAAGAAGAATAGACTGCAAGAAGAGTGAAAATCTGAACTTAGATGTCTAGATCTAGATCTAGACCTAGATATCCATCCTAAAGGGGAAGGAGAGGAAAGTCAAATTTTCACTTCTCCTTAACTCTCATACGATTGAGGATAGAAAAAGAATTCAAAATAATCAAATGTTAATCAGAATTAAAATAATCAAATGTTCAAAATAATTAAATCTTACCACAGCAGACAACTTTTGAAATGAAAAAAAAAAAAGAATGTTTTAACTTAAAAATTACGAACTGAAAAGTGATGTTCAATTCCCTATATTAATTCTTTATCTTTAAATCATTTTAATGCGTTCTCTTTTATCCCCATCACTCCATTCTTCGAGATTAAAATAGGGAATGGTGGAAAGGAAACTTTTAATCATCAAAAAAACGAAATCTATTTTTTCTCTTCACGAATACCAAAAAGAACTTATTCTTGTTGTAATCACCTAAAGTGTATCATCTACAATTAGGCTCATTCGGGCAATCAAGATACCTACAATTAGGTGCATTTAAACAATTAAGAAACTACCATTTTATGGATTTCTTATGCAATTAATACTCTTATGTAATGAAGAAACAATCTATAATTGGTTGCATTCATACAATTAAGAAAGAGTACAATTCGGTGTATTAGTACAATTAAGGTACGAGTTTTTCAAAGGACTTCGCTACACCAAAATGTGCAGACATTTAGAATTCTTTTTGAAACACTACCTATTGCATTGGCTCTCTTATATGCTTTCGAAAAAATTTTGAAGATAATAGGCGCTTTGTCCTAGTAATCACGAGGAAATTATAACTATAGTTATTTTGATTGGATGAGGATTAACTATAGTGATTTTGATTGGATGAGGATTAACTATAGTGATTTTGATTGGATGAGGATTAACTATAGTGATTTTGATTGGATGAGGATAACTATAGTGATTTTGACTGTAATTCAACAAGCTTGGGATACCTTATAATGAGGGTGAAAATCATGGCAGAGTTCATAGATGTCTGTTCAGCTCAAATGTTTGAAGCGATGAGGATACTGAAATTTTCATTTCCCCATAATTCTTTTGTGATTGAAAATTTTAAAAAAAATTAAATTGCTGCCTATCTTACAAAATATTGTAACAAATGCTGGTAAATTTTGCCTGCTCTTAAAAAACAGATTTTCTAATGAAACGTTTTCAATATCCGCCATCATTTGCAAGTAATGAGCTGTAATGTTATTTATTTTCTAATCCATAATTTCAATTTCTTTTTAATGAGAAATCGAATATAATAATAAATGAGATTTAAAAATTAATGAGATTTTTAGTGAGAAATCCTCATTGGGAAAACTCTCATAAGTTGCATTATCTTCATTGTTTTTAATCTTCGTAGCAAGAAATGTTCAAGAAATTAGAGGAGCAAATAATGGAGGAGATGACATTTTCTCTTCTTTTTCCGACAGAAGTAATCTACCTTTGAAATTCAATAATTGAAAAGTTAAAAAAAAATAATTTAAATTTTTGCCTACCCTGACAAACTATTTTAACAAATTATGGCGACTTTTGAATATTCTTAAAAAACAGATGTTTTCAATGAAGCTTTTTCAGTAGCCGCCATCATTTAAAAGCAATGGGCTCAACTGATACTTTTTTAATCCGTAATTTCGATTTTCTTTTAATATAAGCTTGAGAAATCATCACTGGAAAACTCTCATAAGTAGCATTCTTTTCATTATTTTTAATCCTCTAAAAATTAGAGGAGAAAACTGTGGGATAGAGGAAATTCCAAACTATACAAACTACAATACATTGCATAGTACTATTATATAACGGAATTATTCCTCGGGGGAAAATGCAATAGTCAATTTTTTTCGTATCCATTATGTAGTAACAACTATTTCTCAAAAGAAGAGGTGGGGGGGGGGGCTCTATTTCAATTTCCCTTTTGTACAACAATGTTTAATATTTTAATCTCACTGCTTAGGATAGAAGCTGTGGTATCCATCTGCATTTCCAGGAGAATACTTTTTTTATAAACCAATTTCCTTATATCAAAATTTTTCTGAAATATTTTGAGAAGAATAAAGCAATGTATTTAAACTATAAAAATATTTTACAGTCAGATTCTAATGCGTGCATTGCAAGATGGTACTTTAATCAAGAAGCTTAAATCAAAACTGGAAATATGTCTCTCAAACATGCGTGAAAATAATGCGCATTGACTTTCGATGATTAAATGCATGGAGGCATTTACAATAATTAAACAGAGCTGGTTGCTAATTTAATACCATGGCACAATGGAATTGATTGCAGGATTCGAATTGAATCCCGATGCTTTCATGATTTGGATAAATCTTGATTGATACAATCATGTTCAGACATCGGATCTTCGGATACAATTAGATGAATTGAAAGTATATGCTTGGCGAGAAATAATATTTGATTTTGGCTTTATAATATAATCAATTTCGATATCTCGCTTGGCATTTAATTTAGAAATAGATTGTTTTAAAATGTTTTGTAGCTGATATAAAGACTTATTTATATGTTTTAAGGATCTGATTTAAAATTAAGCATAAATAAAAAGACATATTTTAAAAGCTTTAATAAATAGCTTTAGTTATGATTTTAATGTCACTCATACAAATTCGTTGAAAAATGCTATAATATATTAATACGTAGTTAAAATAATGATTAAATTTAAAAATTAAACCTTTATCATAAAATTCAGAAGTTGATATTTTTATTGAATATATCTTGAGGGCAAATTATACATTTCCTATTTCATGAACATGCAGTATAGGTTTAATTAAGAATATTTAATTGTCGTCTCATTAGTAAATTATCTTTGAACATTAAATACAACATAATGAATCGAATTAAGATCATCAAAGGTTTCCACGAGTGTTTTGACAAACAAATTCAATTTGAATTGATTTGAGGTCATTGCATTTTTAAAGGGAGACGGAATTTCTCTTATTCATTTTCGAGAACGCTAAAATTAGCTCCAGACGATTTCTATGAATTCATCAGTTTTAAATAATTATGAAATTCGTAAAAGAGAAATGTTTTATAATTTAATTGGTTACGAAAAATGGAAAGGGTAATGAAACAACGTAAAAATGTAAACAATGTATGTAAGGAAAACGTATAAATGGTCCTTTATTATACTCAAAATTGTGCAAATATTCCATTTTAACTAATTCATTCATTTATATATATTATCTACTTTGAAACTCAAAATGTTCAAATAATTGTACATAAAATCCCAGATTAAAAATTTATGGTTTGTCTATTATAGTTCTTATATAATAATGAATCCCAGTTTTAACTCTTTTGTGAAAATATAAACAGATATTCTATGTTGTGAACATGATTGATACATAAATAGCATAATTTTGAAGAAAAAAAAGAGAAGATAAAAAGTTTATAACATTTATATGAAAAGTACATTCATAGAAGGAAAAGCTTATTCAATATTAAAAACACAGCCTAAATTCCCTTTGATCTAATTTCTGTACAAGGAATTGGTGCGTAGTTTGAAAGTAAGTCAGCCATCTTACTCTGAGACCCGCCACGAAGGCACACGGATTTAAACCATAAAAACTGAATGACCGAACCGCCGCAACAGCAACATTGGCGGAACTGTGGTTGAGTCCTAAGGACCGTCACCGGCCACGGTACAACCCTCCCCGAAGAAAGTACGTCCCGTCATCGATGGGAGGAGTCAGATCCCCCTCCTATTAGTGTACCCTCCAGGGTGGCGAGATCCAACCACCATGCCGGAAGCATCTCATCCTTATTTCGAGGTCCCCCCCCCCCCGTGGGTCTAGTTTGAAACTAATTCGATTCAGCAGTTTTCTGTTTAGTTATGACAAATTTCGATTTTTTTTTAAATTTTAGAATTACATGATAAATATTTTAGAATTATATGACAAAAAAATCCTAAATGCTGAATTTTAAATTTAAACAATTTTTAGAAACATTAGAGATACATTTTTTTTTTAATTTTCTGATTAAGGCTATCTTATCCAAAGAGCTAATTAGGTAAGATGCAACACTGACCCAAATACCATTACAAATTTATTATGATGATTTTATTTTAATTTTGAACTCAATTTATTTTCTTTTAACTTTAAATAGGTTAAAAGAAAAAAAAATGTGTTTAAAGCTTAAAACTGGAAAGATATGGGTTTTATAATATTATTTTAAAATGCATATCAAACCAAAAATCATTCACACCATGAGTAGGAATATCCTAAATATGTGCAAAATATGCTTAATTACGCATGCTGTAAAATTAGAATGTTAAATCTGCAAATTGCTGAATATTTGAATGTTGTCTATATTAACATTGATAATATATGCAACTGCGTCTGAAATCCTAATATTACAGTAATGTCTGATCAATAAAGAACATTTTACTTTTAGCGTTATATGTAACCGGCTGTGCTCAATATGGTGAAAAAATTTAAAATGTAGTATTACATTATATTTCTAATGAATAGTGTTTTATTTTGAATCCGGTAATGTCAATTATATTGTGAGTGAATATGAGTACAGAATTATTTTGATAATGGAAGGACATTATATATGTTACGGTCATTGCGAATAAACGGCCATTATTAATATTATTCACATTGACCGTGACATATATAAAACGTAAATTTAAGTACGAAGTTGATTTTATTAGCAGTAGAAATAAATTCGCGAAAAAAAAAGTGACAGAAACTGGTTTACAAAATTAATATGTATTTAAATGATAAATTGTAATCTCAAAATTGTAAGGTATTGATAAGAAAGCAGAAAATATTTTTTTCTTCATTTATTTTGCTTCTCAAATATTTTATAAGAAACATTTTCGTCATACCTATGCTCACAAAACTTTTTTCGTTATGTAGCGCTAAAATTTAAGATAGCCTTGTTTCTATTATTCAAAAGCTATAATACAAGACTTATATTATTTATAGAAACATTCTTACGAAAAGCATAAATAATTTTATACAGGTTAGAAAGTATTTTTAAAGCACCAATTAAAAATATGTAAACAGTATGATTAACAAATGCAAAGCAATGATTCATTAAGACTGCAATGTAATTTTTGATAATTTAAACTAATTGATTATTTGTAAATTTAAAAACTACTTTACTCTATTATTTATATACTAGCCGCCTTTGGCGACGAGCCGGTTCGTCAGTATTACCGCTAGCTACAATTTTCAATTAAATATTTTAAGTAACTGGTCTCTAAAAGGATTCTCTAAAGGTCTCTAAAGGAACAAAACATTTTTAATCTTCAAATTTTGATAGTCATGCCAAACTTATACTGTTTAGATCGTTTCGTTCAATTTACTATATATATTTTGCAAATTTGTTGTCATTTCCGGTAAAACTTCAACTTTAATTTAAAGAGGAAATGATGAAATTACAATTAATATTAATATATTTTTTAATAAAGCCAAGCGTTTTATTTTATTTATCATCTTTATTGTTATTTATTTATTATTATTATTATTGAATATGAGTATTGCAAACAGAATCGCTCGGTATTTAAGTCTTATGTTAACTACAAAATATTTTTCATTATTTATGTAATATCTCAAAGAATAATTCAACAAAAATTTCTCAGATTCAACATAAAATTCAGTTTTTAATTTTGCTTTCAAAAGGATTGAAATGAAATCAATAATACTCTTTTGTTCCGGCCTATAAATATATTTCAAAAATTATGAAGTCTAAATTTAATACAGTAAGGTATCGTATTCTGAGAAATATTCTGGACACACCAAATTTTAAATAAATGAATGAATGTTTCTATTTTCCACGATCAACTAAGACTTATTTATAAAGTTTTGAATGTTAAAAATTTAGAAAAACTCAACATTTTCATAATCTTAGGGCAATTAATCTTGAGAAACCTGCGCGCTGATTGGCATATTTTCTTTCAAACGATCGATGGAAAGTCTAATATTATCCTTTTTTTTTTATTTATTGAATAATGATATTCAAATTTTCATAAATCAGTCAGTTTAAGTGATTGATTTAGTTGATTGGAAATTAACTCTTTTTATTTAAAATATTAGTATTTAAAGAACATTTTGTTAATCGTGATTTCCACAGCAGAAGCTTTATGTAAAATCAAAAATTCGTTATTTATTAGAGCATTTATTGAATCGAGTTACATAAAATATAATCATTTTCCATTTAGACTATTTTAGCAGATCTGTGTCTTACTAAAGGTTTACAAATTATCTGTGTGGCCCTGATTTGAATGGATATCCTGTTCATATTGAACAAAACTTGCCTGAAAATAAAACTGATTTATTGGATTAATAATATAGAGAGTTTAAAAGATCATAAAATAATTTTTCTTGAATTTATTTTTTAGAAAAAATAATATTTCTTATTTGTTTCATTTCCTACAGACACGTGCCGAAAATTATATTTTTGCAGATTTCATTTCCAAAAGGATTTAATTTGTTTTTAATTGGAGCTTTAATCAATGTGATGGCAACACTTTGAAAAAAGCTAATTTTTTTCCATGAATACGAAACGTGCTCGTGCAGCTTAAATTTTATTTTTATTTTGTACGAAAAAAATTGTTGAAAAATATAGTTAAAATATTAATTTAAAAATTCATTAAAAATAAAAATTTAGTTTTAAAGTTAAAACATTGGTATCATTTAAAGATAAATTTTTTATATTTAACATTATGTAAAAATCTTTTTTGTGCGGTAATATTTTCGGAATTTATAGCAGAAACACGCCAAAATTTCGCTTAATTTTTAAATAAATAAAATTCTAATTAAAAATTCGAAAAAATAACCCCCAGGTGCACATTCCCGACCTCCAAGGTATACACGCGCCAAATTTGGTAGCTGTAGGTTGAATGGTCTGGCCTGTAGAGCGCCAACACACTAACACATTGAGTTTTATTATAAGTATATAGATAGATATAGATAGATTACAAATAAATCTTTTATTTATATATTTAAAAACTACTTTATTCTATTATTTATATATTACAAAGGAATCTTTTATTTATATATTTAAAACCATTTAATTCAGTTATTTATGCATTTCAAAAATATATTAATAATTCATTTCAAATTAAACTAAACACAATGGAAATTATTCTTGATTATGTAATGCACATGAAAAGACCTCTTATTAATTTAATTTTAGGAAACATTGCACATTCTTTCTTTGGATCAAATGAAATCGCAGCAATATAGTTGTTCCTACTTACTTCTGTAAGCCTTGTGCTGTACTTTGTGGTGCACAAGGATGGCCTTATTATTAATAATATTTTTTTTAAAAAAACGTAAGATTTAAGTTTGATTTTAGATGGCATACGCATTTCAGTTTAATGAAACACTGCGATATCAAATGACTAGAATCCGTTACCTGTAAGTGAAATGCATGCGATTATAAAAATAATTCTTGCTGTATATTATATTAAATCTTATCCGAATTTCTTGAATCCTTATCAGAATTTATTACAATATTTAATTCAGTGTAACCTTATTGGCAGCACATAGTATATTTATTAAACTTAACATCTATTTATTTTTAGGAAAATATTATGCGTCGCCGTTTGTGTTTGGAATTTACTTTGTGCTAAAGGTTACCACTAAATATATACTACACATAAATGTTCTTATAAAAAATACAGTAATATAGAGGTAAAAAAGAATAAAAATTATTTCATATATCCTGATAGTTTTCTGAGTATCCAGAGTTTTAAAGGCCGTTATATAGTTATTATTTATTTAATCTGGTAGATAAATCTTTATTGACAAACGTGATATTCCTATTTAAACAACATATTTAAAGCAGCAAATAACGATTTCTGTTGAATGCTTGGTTTTACTTTTTGAGTGTAATAAACACAGTTTCAACTACTACAATTCGACATAAACATAATCTTTTCTATATTACAGTGCCCTAAATTGTCCCATAGTTTCTGTAAAATATAGTCATTTCATATGATAAGTAAAGGAAGCTCTACAAAAAACAGTAATCCTTGCACCGGAATTCAAAGTTTATGCACTAAGAAACCTTACAGATGGCTTTGTCACCGCAGTCAATCACCAGGAACACTTAAAACGGATAGCTAGGATAAATTTCAAAATGTATAGCATTCACTTTTGTACAGGGCAATAGATAAGGCCGCTGGGTGTATCACATGGGAAAGTACAACGTCAAGTGAGACATACAAAGAAGCACTAAAAATAAAAAGCATCTAAAAAAAAGTGTCTCGAGAAGCACTTGAAATGCTCTCCCCTGTGACTAAATCCCACTCCTGTCCTTAGAAAAGTCGAGGGCAATAATAATGATAAAGAAAAAAGTTTGAGATTACAGCTTTATCAAGTGCAGCCCTTAGTTCCCTTGCTGTATGTAGAATGGAAAGATGGTTTGGACGTGAGTTCCTGGCTAGAAATAAAGCCGTCGTAAGCAGCTGTTTTCTGTTGTGCTCAATTTATTCAAGCAAGATTTAAATTTTGACAGGATTTATGTTTAGATGCAAAGAAATCGTTTGGAGAAATGTTTCCAGTATGCTTTTCAGATTTGCAGATTGATGTAAAATTGTATGTTTGTTCGGGAAAAAAATATTTTTGGATCGCATAAGAAAGAGTATTTATTTCATATACAATGTATATAAAAGGTTTTGTTTCTCTCTCCTTAAAAATTGATATATTTTATTTGTAATATTCTCATTTATGAATATTTGTATTTATGTTTGCAAATTCGACCTTTCCCATCTAAATGATTTATATGGAAAATGAAATATATATATTTACCTATAAAGGACTTTTAATTCTATAATGGGAATATTGGCCATTTTAAATGTTGAAGGAAATGTTAAATAAACCAGCAGTCAAAGGAAGTTCCGATTAGAGACATATTATATGAACAAGTGACAAATAATTTTTTTAATAAAAAATTAGATCGAGCTAAATTTGTAAAAGTTGTGACGCTATAATATTATGAAATTAAATCGCTGTAAATATCATAAAAAGAAAATTTTAATTACTCAACATGAATTTAAAATATAAATGCAGTTTGGACTTTTAAAAGTTTTTATTATTTTGTTTTGACCAAATATGATAAACCTTCAATTATGGGAAGAAACAGGCTATAGAAAAGATTCCAAATTAAAGAAGCTGATTTATTTTTCTGGACACACAATTCTAAATAATTAAATAATAATAATAATAATAAACAATATATTTATATCGTAAATGCCTTAAAATTGAAAAAAAGGTTTCTCTGTTCTTATAAAAATTGCTTTTCATGTTTAATAACAATTATTGTTCAAGAAGAAAAAATTTGGGATTATAAGAGTAGAAGAAAAGTGAATAGAAATAGGTAAATATTTAAGCAAATCCAAAATACTAAATTTATAAAATATAAAATTAAAATCTGCTATCGCAAATGTCAAGTTATCATGTGAGAACATTATTATTTTCAAGACATTGTTTATCTTAATTAATTTAAATCATTAATCAGTTTAAATCGGCTTGGTTCATTCCAAACTAGTTTAATTGATTTGAAATGATCACGTGCGCAATCGTTTTTTATAGAAAAATCGATGGTGTTTTTTGCACTAGAAAAATTAAAAATGAAAGATTAAATAAAATTTTATTCTTATTATATATAACTTTCGAATGACCCTCGTTGTTTCGTGTTGATTCTTTGTGCTTCTTAGGGCTGTAACTTCTTGTAACCCATGCCCTTTATTTTCTGCCCGTGTGTTTTGAGGCTTCAAAACCCCAAACCAAAGCAACATCATGTTCTCGCATGATAAAAAGATTTCCTATTTGAAAATGCTATTAAGAGTGAATTGGAAACACTTTTTATTTTTCTTGACTTTAACATATTTCATAATTCATTGTTATAAATGTTATAGAATCTTATTAACTACTTTTGTCAAATTTATATCCATATGATATCTCACGTATTAAATCAAAATTTTATCAAGTTTATTAGATTAATAGCATATTATATCAGAAAATATTAAAAAGTTACAATGCCGTCAGAAATACAATGCATAAAATTTCAGACCTCTGATACACCAGAAAGTGAATGAAAAAAATGATTACAAACCTCTATCTACACAAAGTTTTTTTTTTAAAGATTGAATCAAAATGAATGTAAAAGAAATATTTTTCGAGCTATGTATTACATTTAATATGACTTTCAAAAGTTATCTTTCAGCAAACATAATTTAAATTTTATGAGATGATTGTTAAGTAATGCAAACCCTGAATTTCCTATAACTGCAGAATATGTAAAAAGTATCAAATAAGTTGATTTCCTAATTTTTATCTTTTTCATCAAAATTAAAATTAAAAAGGTAGCAAACGAAGAATAAGAAGCTGCGAATATAAAATCCAATTTTAAGTATTATTTTAAAAATTCTATTCGAAAAAAAATGAAATTACCGAAAAAAAAATGCAAACAATTAATTTTAAACTTTCGTAACGACAAATATATGAAGTTGCATGATGAAAAATATTTAATTTATGTTTGTCGATTTTTTTCCCTTTAAAAACTTTAGAAATAAAGCTGATTGGGAAATTCTTTATATAACATTTCCTGTCTCCAAAATCTAGATATAAATCTAAGGTATTTGAAATCAAAGCTTGGAATACACATCCTGGGTTATCTTATTTTTACTTTATTCCATCCGTTTTAGATTATTCATTTATTTAATTATTTAAAACCATAAATGTAAAGTTTCTATTTCTTGATACAGTGTAACAAAAAGCATATTAAAAATGATTTAAAGTGAACTACCTGCTGTATCCACATTTCCACCTGCATTTGTATTCATGAAAAAACGAAAAATATATATTTCTAAATTTTAAGCAGAGTTTTTATACTGAACCCTTAAGATAATTTAACCTAGTTATTTCTCTAAAACCCCGAATAAAAATCATTTTTAAGGTGTGTGTTGACCCCTTCCCCGCTCTATAATCTGGTTGTATATAATTGTCTATGATACAACTGTAGCTTTTAAGTTCATTGTAGCTTTTTAAATATATTAAATCTTAACTGAAAATATTTACAATATAAAGAGAAAACACTTTAAAGACTTTTTGAAAAAATTAGACTAAATCAAGCCGAGCTTGAAACATCGACTTGATCTATTCTAATTTATTTAGTAGGGTCGGAGTAATAAACATCCAGCTTATTATATTTGTTTTTATTACGTCCTATGTTTCGGTTTTAAGTCATAGAGTAAGGGATAAAATGGAGAGATTATTTTCTAAAAATACTTGATATTTGCAATTTTGATAAGTTTGAAACATTTTGAAATGAGACTTTCTGTGATAATATCTGATTGCAGTTCGTACAAAATTTGGGTCCGACTCTATAATGGTTTTTGTGAGAGAATGCGCCAAATTTATATTTTCAGTATCACTAGAATAATTTTTTTATATTTCAATATCATTACTATATCAAAACTATTAAACATGTTCACAAATTTAAATTATTTTATAACAACAGTAATTGCTGGTTTATAAGACAGACTGTTAATCATATACCCCAGTATTCTTTCCTGGGCCAAAATGGAAGTTAACCTTTTGTAAACTTATGTCCATTCCAACAGTTTTCACATTCTTATTAAATTTTATTGTATGTTGTTTTGAGTATTATGCTAGTATAAAACAGGCATAAAAGCTAAAGATTTCACATTAATTTTTACAAATTATGACAAACCTACAAATATTTCTGAGATTCCTAAGCACTTAGAGGAATCCTTATACTCACTAATATATAATAATGCAACTTGCTACTTTTCGAAGTGTAAAGGGTTAATTGTTATTAAGATGCAGTACATATGAACGGGAAACTTATTTTTATGTCATTTCTAAGTAGCTCTTTTTTATTATTATTAATGCAGACTTCTCATATAAGACTAAAGAAAAAGTCGTACAGTTTTTGAAAAAAAATTATGCAGAAATCTTTATAATTGAAATATTTATTATTCTGAATTTTTATAATGAATTTTCAGCAAAATTATTTTTCGGGATAAAATAACGATTATATATGACTAAAATGAAATTTTTTAAAAATTTAGATCAGATTAAAACTGAATCGCTTTAAATTAATATTGTTATTATAATATGTACAGAATCTCATAAATATTATATATAAATTACTTTCAAAAATGTCTTTTATGATTCATTCAACTAATACAAGTAATAAAAAAATGCTGACATTTTTCTCTTTCGCTTGTCTTTTGAGAAAAGATCTCAATTATGCTCATTTATTACATATGCTGCATTCTTTTATGAACACAATTTTTATCCTTACTTTCTTCTTATTCTGCTAAAATATCTCAAAAAAATTGAATCCCTTCACTTTTTAAAAAGTATTAAAAAAGATTGAATATTTAGGGAGATTTGAGAAATAATCTCTTCTAATTTATTGAAAAAAAATCAATAAAAATCAAGTACTATTTTTAATGTATAAAATGTAACAAAATTTAATTTTTTTATTATATTAATAAGTGCTTCTGAACGCCATAAATTAGATTAACCAGATGAACTTTTTAAAAAATTATATAAAGAATCAAAATATAGAATTTTGGCTCAAGAAAAAAAGTGTTAAAATTTTTAAAAACGATGTTGAATTATATTTTTTGTCAAGAATGCATGAATGTAAGTAATTTTACTATAATTTCGTTTAATGATTATTCATTTCTATAGATTAATAAAATTGAATTATGCTTCAAAATTAACATTTAAGCATTCTAAAACATTAATTAACTGTTACAAATTTCAACGAACACTGTAAACATAACTACTGATCAAAAGATATGACCTTTGTATAGTAAAAAAAAATTATATTAGATATTACTCATTAATATCTAATTGCCTTTTGTGACAAATATTCGTCAGGAATTTTTGTTATATGTCATTATTAGACACCTTTGGCGAGAACTTTGTTTGCCAAAAGTATTGGTTACCAGTTAAATGATTCGTTTCAGTTAAATTAAATTTTATTACAATTAAATTGTTTAATATAACTTCAAGGTTGTGATGCCTTTAGATTATCAGACATTTTAATTGTCTTAAATGTATTTTGTTCATTAAGTATATAAATTTATCTAATGAGTAATAGAATTTTTCTAAAGGATCGTCCATTGTAGTACTACAAAGATTTAAAAATGGTTCATTTATCTTATGTCACAGTAACGTGAAAATTATCACTTTCTGTGTGTGACATCACTTTTTGGTCATTTTCTAAACTACGTACATATTAAGCAGAATCTCTCTAACTTTCAACAATGAAAGAAAATCAAGCAATTAAATATTCAACGAAACATTTGACAACAACAACATTTGAATTTCAAAGTAACAATGTAATCATTGAAAGTTGGAAATCGGGTCTATAGATATTTTAAAACCTCTCCAAAATTCAGGGAAAAATTTGCATGAATATTAAATGGATATCATTTGAAATTTTTTGAATTTTAAGACGAACTAAAAGATTATCACAGTTTCGGAAGTTCTGGCGAAAAAAATGTTAAAATTTCACTGAACTTTTTTTATTAATTAAACTTTTATGAAATTAAAAAATAAAATCACTCCAAAGAGCACTTTCTGGACTTCCAAGATATGCATGGACAAAAATCAGTAGCTGTTGGTCAAACGGCCTGACCAGTACAGCCCAAGATCACTTTAGCTTTATCATGAGTAGGGAAGACGTAATTTGAAGACCTCATATTCCAGTATCTTGGCAAAGGGGAAATCTGCTTTATTTTCCTGTGTATCCTCAAATTTTGTTAGTGTTATCTTGACATTTTCTACAACCTCACTTTGATGAAATATATAATAATTACAAAAAAAAATTACTCTCTATAAATATCTAATAATATCTATTATTTCAACAATCTGTAACAAATAAAGATAGAAAAATCACTAACAATATGATTAGCCAAGAATTCAGATAAGTCCGAGTTCTTTTATTATTATGGTCTCCAGCTACATACTTTCCACGGGGATGGATTCAAACGATGTCATATAAACCCGAGTTCACTCTGCTAAAGGTAACATGCTCTTTGGGAAACAGAAACAAAGACAACGGCTGTGACTTGGAGCATAAATTTAAGTAGCATAATCACTAGATATCGCATTGGGAAAAAACTCAAACGTACTATCGCGACGGCAAAATCTAGTTTTTTAGCTCCAATAAAGGGTAAGGATGGAGTTGAGAGATTCTGGCCTCCATTTTCATACCTTGATCCGTTGACAACCGCTCCATAGCAACACAATGGGGTTCTATTGCACCGGGGATTAAGCTAATCGGATGATTGAACCGCCCTCTCCCGTCTTATCCTCTCTACAGGTGGCACGAAGACGGTTTTTTCCATCCTACCCCAAAGACGTCATGGGGAGGAGTTTCATCTTTAGATACCAAAGAAAGGTTTCGCTCTCATAGAATTTTTTCTTTCCCTTTCCTTTCCTTTTCCTTTCAGGTATATGAATATGGTATTATATCGAAAACTGCTTTATAAGGGTTTGGGGATTACTTAATTTTTTTTCTCCTATCTTCTCCTTTTTTCTCCTATCTTATTAAATGAATTTTAAGAGATTTATACTCTTTATGGCTAAATGGTTTTAATATGTCGTTCGAGAATAATAATCCAAAACAAGATCAGGTTGTATTCTGATTTTTAAAAAAAATTGTTGTGCAAGAATGTGAATGATATCTATTATTGTTGGTATGGCATATATATGATATGAAGTACCTATGTCTGTTAGTACGGTTTATTCAGAAAATTTCTCAACATCTGAAGTTGATTTTATATTGCCTTAAATCAGAAGAATACAGCAGAATTTGTTTAAAAAAAGTATATTCACTACAAATATGCAAGCGGTTTTACATAATGATAAAAAAACTTGAAATATTTATCCTTCCGAACTTCTACTTGTACTTCCTTCTTTTTCTATCTACAAAGTGAATATTTTTAAGTAAAAATAAATCTATAGATATCATTATGTAGAAAATCCACTTACATGAAGCTAAAACCTGTTTATCATGAAAATTCTGCAAATTTTAAACTTCTAAAAATTATTTTAGTATTCAAAATAACAGTCAAGCTAATAACATTTTGAAAAAAAATTTAGCAACTTCAATTTATTCATCTACTAAGTACTTGATTTCATTCATGTATTCAATATCATTTAATTCGATAGGCTAATTAGAATGTAACTTTTAGGCAGATTGAATCTAAAATCACGTAATATGTTATTATATACTCAGTTTTAATTTTGAATATCCAAAATCCATTATGTGATTTAATTATAATTACTTTAGAATCGGTAGCAAGTTAGTCATCCATTTTGCCACGTTTCAATGAATGTAAACAGTTGCTCAAAAATATTCACACTGAACCAGTATACACATATTTCTTATATTCTTTGCCAGCCGCCTTTAGCGATCAGCTGGCTAGCCAGGACAAATGGTAGCGAACATTTTCAATTAAATATTTATTATAACTTATGTTAATCTCTTAACAAGTTGCTCAACAAAATGTATTTAAGCCTCAGATTTTAACAGTAATGTAACTCGTACTATTTCAGAAGTCTTACACCATTCATTGTGTTACTTATTTAACTAATCTTTTGTAATCTCACTTATAATTTCAATCTGTAATTTTATTGCTTCCAAATTTAACTAATAAAAATCTATTTTACTGAATCACATATGTTTAAAAAAATGTTTAGTACAGAAAAGTGAATCGTTCTCTGTTGAAATCTTATATAGATAACAGAATATGTTTTGTATAATTTATGTAATATGTCAGAGGATTATTCAATGAATATTTCTCTGAATGAAAGTAAATGAATTTCTCTGATACTACAGTATGAAGCAATTTTTAAATTATAGGAACGTTGATATGTTTTTATGCATTCAATTATATTACTGGTAAGACCAGCACTCTTTAAAAATCAACTGAATTAAAGACATTTTCTTAATTGCTTACATGAGAATTTAATCTTTAGCTGTAAGTGCAAAACGATTTCAAAAATGAATTAAAAGCACACTTTAAAGCCAGTTCAGTTCAAGTGTCTTCCTCGTCATCTGACCGCGTTTCAAATTTACAAGGTCTATCCTAAGACCTTGTAAAATTGAACGTTGATCCTAGTGTTGCTTTAAAACGGGACGTTAATATAACTAAACCAAAACTAATCCAACAAGGCAGCTGTCTAGGGATGCTAGACGAAGAGGAGTCCTCAAGTTAAAAAAACTTTATTTTCCTAATTTTCAAATAAATAAGTTAGCAAAAAATCCAAATTGCATGAATTATAAAATAAATAGAATTTTAAAACTTCAAACATAATTAATCGTATCTCTGAATGCTTCATTATGTTCACTTTCTTTAAAAAATTATAAATTCAGAAGATTTTTTTTTCAATAATATCCATCGAGTAGAAACATAGATATCGGTTGGTTTGGAATTATATTAGTTAAATAAAATTTAATTCAATTTTATAAAGTTAATAAAACAAAAGGAATCGATCTAAAATAAATGATTAACATGTTAAAAATGCATTGTAACGTGAATTATCAAGTTTATTTAAAATGGCTCTATAACGTGCACTGCAAAACACCGCAACATACCTAAATACTTCACTAGATAGATTTGATGAAATTCATGCGGCATATTATAAAATCTGGTAGATTTAGTTAAAGTTCTGAGATTTATTCTCCTCACATTTCTTCTTGGAAAAATATTCACACAGCCCAATATTGCGACCTCAACAACATCATTTCATACAACATCCTCAATACAACACTATACAAAAACCTCAAACAACTGTAACCTCATCATAACATAATAATTTATAAAAGATCAAATAAAAAGATACTGGATAAAGAAAAATAAAGCTTTATCTCGCATACATTCTGCTCAAACGATATTATAAAACTTGTAAACAATTATGTAATTTTAGAATATCTATTCAAACGAAAACTTTTGTAAAAGGATTTGTGAATTTTTTTTAAAGTTTAATCGTTATCAAAGTATCTTAATTTTTTTTATTTCTTACTTTTTCAAAGTTTTGTATTTGTCAAAAAGTTATATTTATTACATTTTTCTTTTAATCTTTGATTCATTTAGCTCGTATATATTTGATAGTTATATTTTTTTTTGTTTAATTTTGATTCATTTAGCTTGTTTTCACGCTGAGATTTAAATAAATGAAGTTAAAATAAATCTTTCATGCCAAGGATTCATTGAAATTGTTAGGCTATATGAAATACTTTGCAATTAATTTCTAATGTTCATGCATAAAATGGTTGAATTTGTAAGAATAATAGAATGAAATTTTGAATTTGAATTTTGTTGAATTTCAAACTTGCACAGTAGCAGAAAAAAAAAACTCACCACAGATTCTAAAAGAATTTTCTGATTAACTTATTCTTACTTAAATTAATTCTTTTTTAATGGAAAGGATGAATTTTTCCAGATACTTACTTTATTAAAAGTGTATTTAATGTTTCAGCTTCCAAAAACTTTAATTAACAAAGAATGATAGTTAATAAATCAAATTCACTTGTAATTACTACAAAATTAAATAGGGAGACAATTTTTAAAACTAAGAAACTGTTCATTAAAATGGGGCAATAAATATAATTAAATATTTTTTTATTAAATTTGAATATTTTAAGGCATTATTTTATTTATAATTCCTTATAATTAATGATAAATAATTTTCAAGTAGCAATTTAAAGAAAAGGCCTGTGCGATTAAACAATATCATGAATGAAATATTTATAGTCAAAATACATGAAACTGCAACTGAAATATCATCAAACTGAGCTAGCCACAATTTTAATCTACATAAAATTTGTTATGATTATGTATGTATATTTCACATTTAAATCTAAACAAATATGCTGTAATTCAACCGACTTTTGCGCTCTTGTTATTTAGGACAGGAGGAAGAATATTACCAATTTTTAAAAGATCAAAAATTCATCAAATATCCAATAATTAGAAGTTAAGCGAAATTTCATTACTTTTCTAGAATAGCTTCGAAGCAAATTATTCCACAAAAAAGATCATTTTATGATTTCTAAAATTCAAAAGTTTACTTTTTCAATTATATCAATTTCATTTCCATGCAATTTTCCTAATTAAAAAAAATAAATAATTGAATAAGTGCCGACGATATTATAAGGAAATTTATATATACTCGGATACTAGGCAAGTAAAAAGATACTTAAAGCGAAGTTTTACTCTGATTTTAGTTTTTGACGTTTCTATTATGAAAATTTTAAAAAATTATATTTAAAAAATATTTTGAAAACATCTTAAAATAATTTTAAAAGATAATATACGCTGTGTCTGTAACAATATTTTTTGTTGTTGGAGAACAAGAATATATATGAAGAACTGCTGCCAGAAGACATTAGAATAAATTTAGAAGAACGCTAAAAGAATTTTAGAATCAGATAACTAAGAGTTTATATTGGCAATTTTTAAGAATCATTTGGTTCTGTCAATAACCATATTCTAATAAAAAAATATTTCGGATTGTAAACATATTTCGTGTATTATTAATAAAATATTAAACATGAAATAATTTTATTTTTCAGCAAGAATTTCAGCTTTTATTTATTAAAAAAACGGAGAGCTCTTTGATATATGATATTATCTAGAAAAAAAGGCTACTACAGATTTTTTTATACTCATATAAATCTAGAAAAAAAGTTCATTTCAACATGATTTTTATTTTTGTTTAGGGGAAATTGCGGATTAGTCTACTGATTTTCATCTTTTGAGGCAGAAAGTGTATTGAATGTAGTCTATACGAGGCAGACATATTGAATCATACATGATTGATTGAAGAACGTCAATTGAAAAAAAATACTCTTTAGTAACTAGTACTCAAAGTACTAGTTGCTAAATCATCGATTTATCACTGGTCAAATCAATATAAATCATGCTGCTACCACCCCAGCTCTCCCCCCCCAAATATTTATAAATTCGCAAGATAAACTTTACAAATAAAGCGTTATTTATTCAAAGTATTCATTAAGTTTATATTATACAAATTATTCATTCTTCGAATTACTATTGAATTTTAAAAGAAATGTAAAATATAATATATGCCCCAAAAATAATAATACATTTTATAAATTTTTTCTGTTTACATATTCTTACACACTTTATTGGTTGACGAATATGATATTTTCAAATACATTATTCTTTATCTATTATTCTTATTTGCCACTACATTCTAAAAAAAGAAAGATTATGCTGCAGATCATGAAAGAAATTTAAAATTGAAATTTATAAATTCTTATTACAGTTGATGGTTCTCAATTTATAAATTCTTATAAGTTAATTTGATAATAGATAATAATAATCACAACAGTTTTTTTCGGAGCTTTCCCCCGACTCCGTTTGCATGCGTTAAATTAGAAATTACGCGCCTTGCTCTTAACATTCTATATATTTCGTTTTGAGATAACATTGGATATTTAAAATAATAAATTCTAATTAAATTCAAACTTTTTGAATACAAAATTTTAAAATTTTTATTTCCTTGATCAGATTAAATGAAATACAAGTAATCAGTAAATGAAATTCTTCCACATTTTTCACCGTATTATAATGAAATTGTACATTTCCAGGACCATATAAATTATAGTTAAGGTACATTTTATAACTTGCAAATAAAAGTTCCAACAAGAATATAAAAAAAATCTTTTATTCGATGATTAGAATTTGAAAAAAAAGAGAGATGCAATATTTCAGGAGCTCAAAATTGTTGAATTTACAGACATTTTAATTTATCTGACTGTGCTGTTATTAAAACACTTTTCAAGTAAGGCAAAGTTCTCTCACATATATTTAACCATGTTAAGCCACGATTATACAATTTTAATGTTGTATAAATTAAGGCTTAAGTTAAATTATTTTATTTTCCTTCACATTTTAAAAATTCCATTTAAAATATAAATAATAATTTTAATTTGATCAAATATGTTCTTGCTACAATTTAGAACAGTCTCGTCTGGAAGTGAGAAATCGAAATGATTTCTATCCACGTTCTTCAAATTACCCCCTAGGCGTAGCACCTGCGAAAATTTCATATTTCAGGCACGTTCCACTCCTCAGAACTCTATAGCAGAGCATCCAGATAACAAATATCAACTAGAGAAAAAAAGGAAGAAAGAAATATCGTATAAATAAATATACAAAAAGAAGCATAACTCATTAAATATCTCTTGAATGGGAAGAAAAGTCGCCAATCCATCAGTTGGCGACAGAGTTGGCGTCCCTCATTAATGAGCGTCGTCCTTTTTATAGGAATAATATCGTCAATCATTCTAGTGACAGCATTCGAGGAAAATTTCGCTCTAGGGCGTTGTAGAATTGGTTTTAAAAAAAGAATAAAATAATAATAATAAAAGATTAAAAACTGGAGAATAAAACATTAATGTCCGGTATGCGCGTGTCTTATTTTGTTCACATGCTCAGTAGTTTAAAATCAATGCGATTTCATCAAATAGATTTTTACTGCCCTTAGTATCGAATTATGCTATGTGTCATTATACTTATGCACAATTATAGTCTGGTATATACACGATAAAATCATAGAAAAATAAGGTGTGCTTCTATATATATTTCTTTAAACAAAATTAAAAATCTGCAAGCCAGATTTCACTCCATAAGACAAAGAGACGGCAGCAAGCTATTAAAAATATATTTGGGATAAATTTTATGTAAGAATTTTTAAGTTCTACATCATCATTAGTTTTACAATGCTTTATTTTTAAGTTCTACATTTAATCTGAAATATAAATATTATATCCACTAAATTGCAGAACACTTGTAGGTTAAGATTCTTTCTATTCAAGTCAGTATAAAATAGCAAAAAAAAATGCATCTTTGTATTACATATTTCAAAAACATAATGCGATATCCATAGAGAATGACAAATTTGACTGAAATCTCATTCGTTTCGTAGGAAGTTTATTTTATTTAATTGTTAGGAAAGTTAACATTCAATAATTCTGAAACATTTAAAATTTAATAATCCTAAAATTTTTATCAATATCTTACTTAACCTGACACTTATTATATCAAATTTAAATAGAGGACAAAAACTTTGAAATTTTGTGTTTGTATCTCTCTGTGTATATATGTATATAAATTATTCACTCAAAGGCTTATTACCATCTTATGGACAAAGTTTGACCATTCTGTGGCTGGGGGAAAGAATCGAAAAAGAAAGTGACAATCAGAGAGTGATGACTACGAACACAATTGTTTCGACAGTGTGTCACTAGAGGTGGGGGTGGGGTGGGACCTCTGCAGAAAAAGAAAAAAGAAAAAAAAATCATAATCCGGGAAACTGACTGTTGGCGTAGCTGGATATTGAATTAGCATAACAATCAATCACTATAAGCCCTGTTTATACGACTAAGTTCTGCTGTAATGGGGTGACTGGCTATAATAATAATAATAATAAAAAGAATATCACCTTAAGTGAAACTTTTTTTTTCATTTTTGAGGATTTCTTTATTAATTTCAGAAAAGCATTTTAAGGTCTTGAACTTTTTCCTACACTTTAAGTTTCATGGTTTGCATATAAGAAAATCTGAGTTTCCCCCGAGTTTGAAAATAATCACAATAAAGTATTTTGTCATAAAAATTATAGATGGCGCTACTTGTATCTTTTTCCACATCAATTCTTTATGAACCCTCTGCATTATACAATATGTCACGAGAAATTATTTTCACATAATTGAAAATAATTTGACATGAGAAAAATGAACTAGTAACAATAACTGTTGCATATCAGTTAAACCATTGTTGAATATTTCTACTTTTTTTTACATGCAATTGCAAAAAAAGAAAAAAAAATCAAAGCAATTCAATTACAGCTGCATGCGAATATTTATTAATATTTAATAATATAGACGGGATTAATTTTAAATAAATTGCTCACTTATCTCTGTTTTTACAGTAGAATTTAATCACAAATGGAAAATTCAGCTATCAATGAAAGTCTATATTATGTGAATAGGAGTTCAAAAATGATATTTTTTTAAATTAATTTTTAAAAACTTTTTAAGTTGTTGGTAAAATTTTTCTTGAGTATTTTTATTCAGAATTCTTTGTAAATTGTATTTTTATTTCTATAATATTATTTTATTATAATATTATTATCACTATTGTCAAATTCCCTTGAATAATATCAAATTCTTCTTGAGAATATAAGATAAATAGGAAAAATAATTTTAAACAGACCAAACAGAGTCTGAAAAAATAGAGTTGCCAAGAAATTTCTGCTCGAAATGGGAGCTCTTGACTATTTTTCATGCAATGTATTATTTAACATCTGTAAACAGAATTATTTTTATCATTTATATTAAATAATTTCTTTCGTATTGTTGCATTCTTAATCTCATTACGTTCATACATATCAAAAAATTTATGAAATAATTCCTTGACTAATCACATGCTTAATTTTTTAGGACAATTAATAGTAATCATGAAAACTATTAAACCCCAAACATTTCTGTGCTCAAATATTTCCCCCAACGCATATTCTATACACAAAAGTGATTAAATTTGTTAAAATTTGAATCAGAATGTTCAGTATATCAGGGGAGTTTAATGATGGTAAGAATAAGTTGAAATAAAGAGCAGGAAGCTGAAACTCTCACAATTAATCTTGGGATCCTTGTTTCTTCACCGTTTATAAATCTGTAGAAGCGAGCCAATACGCAACGGAAATCAATAATTACCTTAAGAACCATGAACAACTATCACTCACTAAATCATGATGAACGAAATTGAGAAAAAAAATTTTCAATTTCATTCTTCAAGATTCTACAATGCAGGCCTAGAGATTAGGACGCTGACTAATAATGGCAGAGGCAATTATGGGACAAAATTTAAAGGATACAGATAAGCATATAAAACAAATTCAGAAATTATTTATTAATTTATCCTTTAAATAATTTAAGGTAACATCATCATATTGGCAAATATAAATAAAATAATTTTGCTATTATTAATTTTGCTATTTTTTCAATTGATTGATTCAAATTTATGAATCTTATTTCGATGATTTTATTTTATGTATAGAAAAAAATTTGGAAGATAAGCCCTTCAGAAATTAATATTTTTAGAATTATATGAAATTTATGTATATATTTCTTGAAATTATGATGAAGATTGTTGAAATGTTTTGAAATTATGATATTGATGTTTTTTGAAATATTGATATGCAAAAATTTGGAAGGTTGGAAGCCTTTGATTCAATATCGAAACATTCGATCAAATCTCCGCAATCGAAATGCGGGACGGGACATTATGGTCATTTATGAAAATAACAAAGTCCAAAAAAATATTCATATTTAATTTACTCAGCTTTATTTAAAACTATTCGCCTTTGACGACGAACAGGTTCGTGAGAATACTGGTTGTTTGATTTTTAGTAAATCTCTTGATGAGATTAAATTAAAATTATCAATTAAATCTTTTGCTTAATTTTAATTAAGTCTCTCTGAAATTTGATATACATAAAGTATTTTTTAAATAAAATTGTACAGGCGTTCAAGATGTGGTATTTTATTAGTTTTAAATTTGTTATGTAAATCTGTCTACTGTGTACTTAAAAATCTATAATGGAATTGATTCAAATCTCTAATCGAATATATTAATAAAATTGTAAAAATTCAGAAAAAAATTGTACAAAAATTAAATTGGTACCATGAAAAAATAATTTTCTGAATTTCAAAATTGTGTAAAAATAATGTTTTACGAAATAACATTTTTGGGAAAACATCAAAATTTCACTTAACATTTAATTTTAAATTCTTCTAGAATTTCATAATAATCTCTCCTAGAAGCATATTTCCATCCTCCAAAGATTATTTGTATCTAATATGGTGGTAGCTCCATATCAAACGTTATAATTTGCTAAACACCAACAGACGAGTGTATATACATTCCTCTTTTGTTTTTAATATAGATCAACAACTCTATTGAAAATAAAACTGTTTCTACTTGATTATTTTAATACAATTTATCTAGTAATAAATAATTTGAATATATTCTTAGAACATTTAAAATAATACTTATAATTTTATGCCTAACAAAATAATTAAAATGTTATAAAAGACTTTAATTAATATCGAATAAAATCCAGAACACTTTTTTCAATTTGGAACAATTCGGAAATTGAAGTGTATCCCAGCTTATCCGGGATGCCTTTCCGCATTTACTAGAATGATGGGATTGTGATTCGCATTATAGATATGCTGTGCTCATTAAAAACTTTTCAGAAATTTGTATCTTTTTTTAGTTATATACAGTTAGTATTTTAATTTGTACTTTTTAAATATTTAATATATTTTTTTCTCCTGTTAATTATTGTCGTCTTATAATCAGGCTCAGGTACTGGTTTTTGAATATTTAATTATATACTATAAAAAATTTGAATAATATGGCTTTTCAAACAGAATGGATAAGAAAGTGAACATTAAATTTGCATCAAATCAAAAATGTTTGGGAAAAAATAATTATAACAAAAAATATTTTCTAAATATATATATATATATATATATATATATATATATATAT
>JAPMOR010073754.1:2481763-2494935 GCA_026543865.1 Argiope aurantia | reverse complement strand
CACTAGTATCTGAGTTTTTTTTAATTCTGGCATTTTCCTTTTATTAGCAATTTATATTAAGACCTATATCTGATACTAAAAAGCTTTTAAGTTGCGTTTTATTGGCGTTGCCAAAATAAAATTTATTCTCTTATAAAAGCCAGTCTGAACCTTGAAATACAATCTTTCTCCAAAGACCAATTACATATATACGCCACATTTGAGATTAAAAATATTTCTTTAGTAAAATATTTAGATAAATAATTAATTTCGGTTGTGGATTTGAAAACTTCTGAAAATATTTCATTACAAAAATTCTTCATTGTAAAATTATTTGTGTTTTGCTTTATCTTACCTACATATAGTGCAAAGCCGCGTTCATTACAACTAGCAATTAATAAATATTTACTATTGCAGCAAAGAATAATTTTGGAATTTTTATTTTTCAAAAATAGGACACATCTGTTACATTTTTTAGTCACGGATGATTTATCGTTTTATATATACTTCTATGAAACAATGGCTCGTCCTGCTTTCAAACCTTCATTTCATCTTTGAAAGCCACTCATCATCATCAACCAATTTAAGAAGATAAGATTTCCTTTTGAACGACATGAAATAGAAGATACTGTAAAGTATCTAGAGTTATTGCCAAAACCATCTTGCCTAACAGCATGATGATCCTCATTAGGACCAAAGGAGGGAAAGCAATATTCTTTCTAAGAGCATGCCAAATTGATTGGGGCGGAACCGGGCAACACTTCATCCACGGTGACAGCTTTTTTTTTTTTTTTTTTTTTTCCTATTTATCCCCCAACACCTTGCGCATTTTGTTTCTTTCATCCCATAACAAGTTGCTTTGTTGAGCCAGAACGAAAAAGCATGGAGTCGGCCAATTTATTTCTGTTTTTAGAAAATATTCTTTTTTTTTTCTTTCTCTTTTTTGCCTATATAGCGATAGAAAAAAAAGAAACAAACCATCTTCCCTTTTGATGGGTAATGGAATTTGAATTGAGTCGATAGCAGGTGTGACCATCTGTCGTTCCGTACGTTACTTTAATGAATTGCACGTCTAGGAAAGGGCGTTAATGATGATTTGACAGTCAATAGAAACAAAGAATGGTAGGCAAATGATTTCACTCAATGTGGATTCATCAGTCAAATTGGCAAAACGAAAAGAAAATGAAAAGAAGAATCCTTTTCTCCTACCGACCTAAAACGAAAAACAATTTTTAGGTCGGTGGATCCATAAAAAGATAGAAATATTAATAAGGCATAATTTGTCAAATCAAGGCTTTCTTAATTGAAGTTATATTCATCTTTTTCTTTCTTTTTCCCCTTCCCATTTGGAAAATGAATCGCCTCTTTTACTTTTCCCGTCCTTTGGTACTTTTAAATGGAATGTAAATCCATTGATACGTTCCATTTTAACATTTGTTTCTGGCATTTAAATTGATAGATATTTGGATGTATTACATTATTCGAGTTGATTAAGATATGTAAAAAGCTACTGGCATTCTGTGGGATGATATAGCTGAACAATTTTTCAAGCTTCAAATTATTATGTTTTTTTTTCTTGTATAAATATAATTTTTCTAAGTTTGATGCAGACGATGGCTAGATTTTTCCGATTAAATTATTTTTCTACGTCCTTTCCAAAATCATTCAGATTAATAATAATTATTCTGGTAGAGAATGAAATAATTTTGGAGAATCACTTATTTTATAGAAAAATGTTTAGAAAAAAGGAACACGTGTTTTTTTGTATATATTAAATAAGTAGCCAAAGACAATACAATTAAATTTAAGAAGACTTGTTTTAATTTAAATGCAAAAATATTCCAAAAATTTCGATAGATGTTAAATTTTTTACAATTTTCTCATGTAAAAGATTTGCATATAAAACTATTTGAACTAATTTATAAGACATTGCTAACAATGAATAATTTTTGTAAGTTAATTGTTAATAATAAATATAATATTTCAGCTTGTTTTACAAACCAAATATGGTTCTGATGAACAAGCAACCGAAGGTACATAATGTATATCTATAATCCAATTTATTACTTCAAAATATTTTTAAAAGTATGGATATTAAAGAATTTTGTTAAGTTAATCATGTGAAACTTCTAACTCCCTGATCTAACTCTTGGTCTATGTTTGATATACATATTAAATAGACTTTGAATTTGTCTGCTGATATTCTTCGCTTCTCTGACCGAATACCAGGCAAATAAAGATAAATGTGTTCCTCTATGTGTGTGTATATATGCGCTCTATATGCAAGACTATACTCTAGTGTTGAATTTAGTTGGCAAATATATATTTTGAGGGTAAAAATGTGCATCTTGGACAGACTTTTTAAAAATTTTGAATAATTGAAAATGCAGCAAAATTTTGACATTTTCCGCGCTACCCACAAAAAATATTATAGCATAAAAATGAATTTACATAACCTTAAAATTTAAAATTACATTTTTAATTAAATCTTTAAATTTTACTTTTAATCATGCTAATTTTTTGCCTTATAATTTTTTTTTAATTTTTGAACAATTTTAAAAAAATGTTTTAAACAGTATATTTCATTGTTCAAGTGAAACTCAAATTATTTTCATTGTAGCATTACTAATTTCACCTTGGGTTGTTCTTTCATTTTACTGATCTTGATAGAAGATTTTACTTATATTTTCATATTGAATAGTTTTTCGTATAAAGTAGTTCTTAATACGACTTGAGAAATTTCATCATACTTTATGTTAAAATTTAAATTTAAATTCAAGCAATGTTAATACTGAGTGAACAAAAATTTAAAAAAAATAAATAAATACTGTTCTTTTTTCTATTGACAAAAAATAATGTATGCACATTGAACAAAACTGTGTAAATCTTTAAAAATTGCATGAGTTATATATTTATAGAAGTTAAAAAAGCTTTTAATTACAATTTGTAATAATCATTAACAAAACAATTCCATTTGAAACCAAAAGCAACTAATGATTTACTAACACTTTGACTACCATATTCTGATTAAACGAAACTTATCTTATCTGGAACATTGATTGTTTCTTTTTATTTCTACATATCAGTGATAAAATGATGATTCTTTATGAAAATACATTGTATGAAAAGTAAGATTTGCAAAATTCATTCAAAGGCTGTTTTATTAATTCTTGGAAGCCTTTGCGTAACGTGTTTTGTTATATCTTCTAATTAGGAATAAGATATATTGTAGAGTTACACAGGAAGAATAGTAAGTAATACGTGAGAATCTTTTTTAATAAGTATATAAAGTAATAATGACTAAAGTAATGGTAATAGAAATAGTTATATAAGTGGTTCGAAAAGCGGGCAATATATTCATATATATTATTAATGATTAATGTAACAGAATATTCGATATCATACTGATATTAGATATGTATTTAGGTAGGAAAACGATAACCATACTGAATGTATCCATCTAATAGTATCTACATATATATATATATATATATATATATATATATATATAATCTGTAAAGCTTTCAATTTAGAAGTGAGTATAATTTTTAAAAGATTAAAACTTTGATTGAATAATATATATTAATTTAATATATTAAAATTTTGTGAGAAGTGGGTGATGCTTAATACGATCGCGGTTAGTGTTATTTGTCATTATCAGAATTATCTGGTCCCGAATCAGCATATTCAAAAGTATACAAAAAATATCTTATTGTGGTGATTATATTGTTTAATGTTATCAATTTTTAAGTAGAGAATTGATTGATCTATCGTTCATTTTCAACCAGCGTTAATGATGGACATTCATGGAATTTCTTGTTCAATATAAAAGGAAACATCTGTGCATTGTTTTGCCATTAAATAAAATTAGCAGTCCTTTGTCTGGGCTAGAACGTTCTGAACTGATTTAAACAGGTAGCTTTGCTTCTGGGTCTGGTTTAAAATCTTTAAAAGCACCAAAATCCATTGTTAAGTGTGAATAAATAATGAAAGAAAAAGGAATAAAAAAGATCTGTTTTGAGTATTAAAGACAAAATTAAAATTCTGAACAAATACGACTGTTCACTAAAAATGAGATCATAATGCTGTAGTAGCCTCTTCGTTGTAAAATTCATCTTTATCCAAATATAATGAGCTTTCTGTGGTCAAGACCAAGGAATAATGGTTGTTGATTCCGACAAGAACGAATGCATTGAAAAAAAAAAAGAAGTTATGTTCTCAAAACTTTAACATATACTTTTTAATAAAGATTTTGTCCCAGATAATTCTTCGTATAGAATTGGTGTACAGTAGTTACGAAATATTAACCTTTATTAATATTTCGTTATATTTGTTAGATGGCGTGAATCTAGCAATTTACTGACTCTATCATGTCATCCTTGGCTAGTGTTTTGGTGATTAACCTTGGCATGCGGTTAATAGTTCCAAAAATTGAATTTGTCCTTTAGACGCATTTCTCCCAACGATTGAAACAAAAATTTGACACAGAACTATAGTTATAGTCACTAAATTCCATATCAAATTTATTTAAATCATTGTGTTTTGAATTAACGCGTTTATAAGTTTCTGAAAGTACAAGTTGACTGAAAATCGACAGCTTGATGGATTTCACTCAAAATCTGTTTGATGTCTGCATCATAAATGCTAAATTTGTGTACCGAATTTTATTTATATATCTCTTTTCTTTTTAAATTTATTGTATTTACTTATACTCAGACAACCTGATAGACAGACTTCCTTTGAAAGCATTTTGTGCAACATTTGATAGAAATCTACATACTTGGTGTTAAGACCATTTACCAGATTTCATCCATCTAGCTCTTGATGTTTTTTAATTATCTTTGTCGCAGACAGACAGACATTTTCTAAAAATGTGTTTATCGAACTCAGGGAAGTCTAAATTCACCAAAATCTCGAGTTCGAATTTTTTTTTTTTTTTGACAATTACTATACTTTCTTTATACTACATATACGACAAAATAATAATAATAATAAACACCGAAATGCTTCAAGTAACCTAATGCGCAATATTGTTCTCAACAAACTTCATAAACGTTAAAAGTTAAAACAATACATAAGTAAACTATTAAGGATTATTTTTACTAATTATTATTAACTACTTTATTCATTTAAAAACAAATCCAGACAGTGAAAAGAAAAAAAAATATACCAAATTAATGATAAATTATGCATGATTTAATCATTATTTTGGGGAAATAAACAAATTATGTTTGTTATGCACAGTTCTTTTCTATAAATAAAAGTAGTCTAGACTATCATTAAATGAATAAAAATTTCATAAGTGTGAGAATCGTTCCAAATGCATGTCTGAAATCAATTTATATTCATACCAAGCTGATCATCTCAAAACTCTCTTTCTTAGCGGGTACATTAATAGACAGCCATTATTTTCTTTGCATGTAAAAAGTCATGGAAACAACATATGAATTGAATTTCACAATCACTGACCCAAGAAAAATAGCCTCAATTGTATTTATAAGAAAGATATTTAAATGCCTGATGTTGTAAACAAACTTTCCAGGAAAATCTAACAGAATAGTCTGAAACATTTATTGGAATTGCACTTATATTGATAGTTCTTAGCGAAATGAGCACATGCTCTAATTGTATTATATTGTTTATAAAAGCTTTATTGCAGGATATATTACACTCCGTCCCCTTTTATATTTTTATTGGTCAATGGTCAAAAATTTATTACCAATTTAAAAATTTTAGTGGTTTTCTTTAATGAATATCGTATTATAAAATTTATCATAATCTTTTCCTTTACTTACTCCGCTATCTTTAAAAATAATTACTTTCAAAATTTAAAATGTCTTTGAATGGCATGTCCAAATTTCATGTTACTTCTGTTCACCGTTTTGCAGAAGAATATGAATTATATAAACAGATAAATCCATTCATTTTTACTAAAGTTATTGGACTAGATAATTTAGTTTCCACTTTATGCCGGTTATGATGGTAGATAAAACTAATCTTGGATCTATGTTATGGATAACTATATAGATAGTTATCCATAGATAACTATATAGATAGTTATCCATAAAGTAATCATAGATAAAATTAGTAGCAAAAAATAGATAAAAAATACCATAAACCATAGATAAAATAAATCGGTAAATGATTCACTCATAAAATTAGATACATTTAAAACGTAAATTGTTTGTATTTATTGTTTAATTTTCCAGTTAAAAACATCAAAACGCATTTTATACGATAAAAAAAGATGGGGGGGGGTGAGCTCTTTATCTGAGAAAACAACTCCTAGACAATTTTTTTCTATCCAAAGACAACCTTACTAGGAAAAAAAAAATACTGATATTCTTTGCGACGCAAAGTCAATCCGAAGCCTGCAGCTATCAGATAACGATTAATACAACAAAGTTATTTCTTTGGCGTGGTTAAATGAACTCGAAATTGTCCGACATATCTCAGCACCAATCAGAGAAGAGAAACTCCACCGCAAACCAAGTTGTCCATATAGACACACTCTCTGGACCAGATAAAGGAACGGCCCAAGATAACAGACGAGTCAATATTGGAATAGACCTTAATGGAAACGTCAGGCAGTTCCATCAACTTGGCATTGCACCCCAACCTTATCGACGCCTTTGGATGTGCCCCTTGCTTTCCGATAAAAGAGAGCCCCAATCTGGATTTTTCCGAATGTCTGCTTATGAATAATACAAGGGGTGTCATGTTCCTTTCGTACAGAGGCCATTCGATCGGGAGAAGGATGTGTTGGATAGTAGCAAAGACAAAAACGCGCCATCCGAGCTGATAATTTTGCCCGTGATTGATTATTTGTCTTTTTTTTTCTCCTGTGCGAAACGAAAAACCGATGCTAGGTTTGAAGACCTTAGGAAGAGACATTATCGTAAAAATGATTGGATATAAAGGATCTGGCGCGTTTAGTTTAGCTAAAGTGATGCGGCGATAAAGTAATTGATTTGGACACTTGGAGTTTGGAAATAGGGTTAAGGTTAGTTTTAATGGATTAGATAGCTGAAACGTTTAATGCGAAAAATAAAGAGCGTAAAAAGAAAAGTAATAACAAAAAAGAGAATAAGGTTTTAATTTTTTTATTTTCTCTTTCACGAAGTATAAATATTGAAATAACCGTGAATTCGTATTCGAGGTTTTGATGAATCGCTATATTTCAAAGCTATCTGAATTCGTAAAATACATTTTTGGTATTATATCTGTTTGTCTGTCTGTGAACATTATAACTCTATAAACGCTTTCAGTTAGGAGAATGAAATTTGAAATATAAACTTTAGACAGAATTTATAAATTTCTATCAAATTTTAAATGAATTCCATTCAAAAGGAATCTCTCGATACGTGCAAATACGTGAAAACTCGATAATTTTAAGATGTAAGAGGTAGATAAATAAAATGTAGTGCACACGTTTAAGATCTAAAATGTAGATTATTAGATTTTGAGCCAATTTCTGTCTAAAAATTGACTATCTGTGTCTGTCCTTTCATATGTATGAGCAATAACTCCTACACGCAATGACTCCAATTAATAAAATTTAGTTTATGATTTTGTAACCGATGTAAAATGTCAAATTTTGGTTACAATCGGCTCGGAAAGATTCAGTTAAAATTTTCGATAGATTCAGTAAAAAATGTTAAATTCTTGGCAAAGATCTATATTTCATAACTAATATTCGCCACTTCCATGCAAGATACTCGCGGGCTAACACAAAGTTCACAATTTTACAATGGGAGAAAAGGGATGAGATATTTATTGGAATTCCGGGAGAAATCACTCCCATTTATGAAACAATGTTAATTGCATAAAATGGAATAAAAACGCTTCGGAGATGCTGAAAGACGTATCCTTAAAGGCTATAACGCTTGTATAACATGGATATTGCACAACAGATAATGGTATTGTGCAATATTTACAATATCATATAATACTGCATAATTCTGTATAATTCATTAGACTGGATGATTTTGACGATATTGTATTATGTTGTATCATATTGTATGATATGGAATTGTTGAATAGATTTTATTATACCTGAGAACTTTAAGGTATTCAATAAAGTTAATGCCTATTTAAATATAAAACTATTTATATAAGAATTGAAACACGAAAACCAATTATGTGAATAATTTCAGTGGATTGCATGGTTGAAGAAACTGTCGGTATGAAAATAAACACAGTTACCAATGCCTAAAATTTTGTAAAAATTATAAGTATCTATTTGATTGCTGTAGAAATATATAATTTCACTGCCGGTTTCTGAATTTTTTTAAAAAATGTATCCAAGAAGTATTAAACAATCTAAAGGCTTTCCAAGAAAGAATGCACTTGTTAAACGGTACTAAACATCTATGTAAGATAATAATTTATCAGTAAATAGTTTTCTGAGAACTAAATGGTGCTTGATTTTATTTTCATTTCTCTGTTCTCTTCGGATGCAAATTGTATCGGTTTAAAATACCGACAAAATTCCTTTAAATAAATTGTTAAAATATGTACCTTCTTCATAAAAAGAACAAAGAGAAAGAAAAGTAATTGAGTGAAAAGTAAGCTTGAATGCATTTTCAATATATTCTCTGCGTCATGAAAATTATGAATATAATTTTCAAAAAATGGACTCACAGAAGACACAGTGTGAAAGACTGCCATATATAATCCAAATAATTCTATGACTAATATATAGTTTCGGAAATATTTTTGTATCTACAAAGAGATAGCTCAATTAATAGGAGAATTGTATTATTTAAACAAAAATTTGTCAAGAGTATTGATTGTAGTGCTGACAGTATAAATTGTTGAATGTATTGCTTACTTTATGGATTGTATTCTTGGAAGTAAATAATTTCACTAGTTTGTCTCTTAAATATTGCTGCAAACCCAATGAAAGATACAAGTTAAATCAAAAGAATTTATTTAATATAATTTAAATTCAAACTCAAAATATTAAATCTGAAAACAGTTCTAATGAAAGGATAGAAGAGCGGGCAAAACAATCCACGTCTTTCATTTTATAATAATACTGACTTCATAACATGGGCAGGGGAAAAGCGATGAAGATTATTATATCGATCGTCACAAGATAATCAAGAGCCATAATTCCATCTTCATTGAGAGATACAATTCATTAAAAGCCTAATGTTTCAATCGATAGTGAATTATGAGAAAAGTAAGTCAATAAATATATTCTATAGCAAATATTAATTAATATTCGTCGGATTACAAAGCAGTGTTACTCAATTTTAAATTATTAATAATGTACAGTATTAGATTTTTAATTAGTTTCTTTCGTACATTAAGAAAAATTTAAAATAATTATAGATGACATGGATGTTAGACATGCACGCAAATCTTATGTAAAATAAATTCCTATCAAAAGAGTTTTGATTAATCTTGAATCTCTATATTCAAACTTCAAAGACAAAATTCCTAGACGAAACATCTACATTTTTCGATATTAACAACTTATATTTACATATTTCCATTTCATTCTGCTTGTTTTTAATGAGACAACGCTTATAGAAAACACAAAATCAACACACTCAAATTTTAAAATAACATTTTTTTAGAAAAGAGAGAGAGAGAGAGCTTGAATTGTTTACTCTTTCGTGCCTAACCAAACAAAAGAACTTAAGGAGAAGAATAGCCTGAATGATAAATCAGCTGCGCTACTATATGGCCTACGGTTTCATGGGCTAAAACAATAAACAAACTATCCAGCCGGAGATAATGCATCATTTTGTGTTTATTACATTTTCTTCTCTCTCCCATTGTTCGTTAGGATGCGCAGCAAGATTAAAATTACTCGGCGGAATCCTTAGCAATGGCCCATTTTCCATGTCTTGTGAAAAGATGAATAAAAAATAAAGTTGTGTTCGATGAAAAGTTGTTCCTGTCGAAGTTTGAGAATGATGGATGGCCTGATATGAGCGATTACTGGGTGAAGTAATAGTTCAAAAGAGGACGGTCAGAGCACTAAGACATGGACGCTTGCTGCAGGGAGGGGGTGTTTGTCAACTTCTTTGGAAAACCCCCAAGAATTTAACCATTGATTAAATTAGAAAAGTAAGGGCTGCTGTTTAGAGGAAATTTTATGCTTCCTTAAGCAGAAAAGTATAGTCTTTAAATAAATTGAGCTGCTAATGATTATATAGTGTTTTTCTTATGAATTTTTATAAACTTTCTAGTTGTAGCTAACGAGTTGCTTTTTTTTTGTAAAGAACTTTGATAACTAAATCAATTTACCTACTGGAAATCTGACTGCAAAGTAATTTTAAATTCATATCAAAATTATGGTAATTTCGGATGCATTTTCTTTATAGTGAAGAGTTACAATTAATCATTTTACGAAAAGTAGTAATATGTAAATTTTTGATAATTTTCGAAGCAAAAAATCCTTTTTCGTTGAGATAGATAAGAAAAAAAGACAAATAGGAACGTTTATACTTATTTCATGTTACTGAATTACTTTAATAATTAATTTAAATCTTCATGCTTTATATGCATAAATAAAAAAAAACTAAATTATTGAATTTTTAAAAATAAACTAAGACATTAAAACGTTTTTATTTACTTCATGTCATTGAATTACTTTAATGATTACTTTAAATCTTCATTATTTATATGCATAAAGGAAAAAAAACTAAATCCTTAAAGGATTTTTTTAAAATTAAACTATTGACAAATAAGAACGTTTATGATTACTTCATGTCACTGAATTACTTTAATGTTTAATATCATACTTTATATGCATACCAAATATCTTGGTTTATAAAGAACTTATTAAATAAAAGAAAAAAATATTTGAAGAGTATCAAATGAAAACAAAAATTATACAGTTTCCAATTAAAAAAGAAATAAGATACATCCCTAACAAATGAATTAAAATTTTCAAATTACATTTAAGATATCAAATAAAATACTCAAAAGTGTCCATTTTATCTTCTCTAAGGTGTGAAATGCAATACATATACACTGTGATATTGAAATATCCGATGATCATACTTATTTAAATAAAAAATCATTTTAAACCATACTTATATATAAATATATGGCTCAGTTTGTAGCCATATTCAATGATAAATAATAGGTCAACCAGAATTGTAAAAACAAGCACTGTGCCATTTATAAAATGAGTCCCACCCAGACGAAAACGAAATGGTGTGATAAAAGAGATAGCTGCGCCTTCTTTCTAAATATGGTTGCTAGGAGCCAGGGACCCAACAGCAAACTCACCATTATGACCATGACATTATGACACATTTTTATCAAAAATAAATCAGTGTCATGTTTTTGATTTGTTTCTATTTGCCAATAAAACTGAAACTTAAGAGCTTCACTTAAAAGATTTAAGATTACACATGACTTAGAAAAGTCTAGTGCACTAGGTAAAGTTTAAAAAAAAGTAATCTGTCACTGGTAGATTCATGATAAAGGAATTATTATTTTTAAACAAATGATGAGTAGTACAAAGAGATTTAATTTGATTAAATTATCACTCCGTTTTGAAGCTAGTCCAGGGCTATTTGGGATGAACCTGTTAACGTTTGAACAATAAGTAGATGAGTGTAGTTCAATAGTTCAAAAGAATCTATGATCTTTTGTCTATGAGCATATAACCAAAACAAACCCTGAGCCGCTGTTATATTCACCAGCCTGCATGAAACCGTGAAGAGATGTCATCCACGGTACCAAATGTATCATGCATCAGCCTATATACCTACTAGATCTTTGTTGGTATTTGGTCTCGAACTTGCAATCCTTTTGACTACAAGCTTAAACAGTGCCAACAAAACCATTATTGTAGAAAGACAATCCATAGAACAAAAAAGAATAACGAAAGTTTTCAAAAACTTAAATTTTTTATTTGATAGGAAAATGTTCCAGTTAAATTAATGACATGCAATTTATTATTCTGCGAATTGACAGCAAAATAGAGGAAAGAGACATTTCCACGAATTTTTAAGTTGTTATTAGACATGATAAATGCAAAACAAACAAACTATATAGAACATCATGTACTTTCATCTCAACAAATACAAAGACAACGATAGTATAGATCCTAGCCATTCTAACTTCCGAGCAATTTATCAGAGCGAAAATGAAAATTTAATATCCACAAATATGATAAATAATCACTCTCATCTATCTCCCCTGTCTTCGGGATCACGGCGCCGAATCTAACAGGGAGTGACAAAGAATCTGGTTAAGTCTCAAAACAAAAGGCGAATAGATAAGCTTCCTTCAATTTATGTATCTTTCGGGAATAGGGAAAAGATTTTTCTATTCTTTCCATGAATAAAACATGATGTGAGGAAAGGGAGACATTCCTGTTTGTTTCTGCCTCAATAAGCGAATGGTCATTCGAAATATATCTTAAGATTTTCATTGCGAATTACGGGCCACGATCACAAAATATTTGTTTCGTGCAATCACTTAAGCGTCTGTGACGACCTTCTGTGATGAACAAAGGCAAAGTTAAAGTATTTTAAAAATTGTATTTTTTTCTTTTCTTTTTTGAATTTTGCATTTATTTTGTTCTGGTAAATTAAATTTATGCAGTTATCATCAGTGACTCTACTATAGCTTAATGGATTAACGTATGGCATTGTTGAAGAAGATAAATTGAAGTAATGATCACTCTGGTACTCATTTTTAAAAATATTATTCAAAAATTGGTACATCAACGAATTTCTCTTTGCAGATGAATTGAATTCTCAAGTTTTTTTTCAGAGTTTCTCCCATGCGGAAAACAAATAAAAATTCCCTTTTACTGGGAATCTTCCAGAAAAGCATTTTACCCTCATCTGGTGAGCTTAGTCAGACATCTATGCACTCGTCTACTTACTTTGAGATGCAAAATCGTTTTGAGAAATTTAAGATACCACCTTTAAGGTGATATACATCGCAAAATATATTTTTGGGAATCTATCATTAAATTAATTAAATGGCCTTAAATGTGTCCTTGAAACATTTAAATGAAATAAAGTAATCTGAATTTAATTTTAAGAAGAAATCATAGATATTCTATGTTATGAAATTCTATATTAAAAATGAATTTTAGAGGAATTATATATAAATTTCTGAATTGCGCAGAAACGCAATTCAAAATATAAATGGTTAACACTCATGACACAGAAACCATTCTTATTTCTAATATCAAATGTAATCAAATC
>JAPMOR010073754.1:2404712-2481363 GCA_026543865.1 Argiope aurantia | reverse complement strand
TACATAATATGTGTGTGTATATGTAATGATATTTTAAAATTTAATTTAATCAAATAATTTTCTAATTTTTTAGCCTAATTCAGCCCATGTCAAAGTCCTTCTAAAATATTCTCTTATTTCCTGATCCTATACCACTTTTTCTTTCTAATTAATACAACTGAATCTTTCTGAAAATAATTGCGTCAGCGGTTCCCACGTGCCCAGTAAAGGGATAGAAAATCGCTGATGTAAACAGATTCTTCTAAAGGATCCCTCTGTTTCTATTGTCAAAGTCGACACGTATGTGAGATTCCAATCAATAACTACATTTGTCAGAAATCTTATGTTATATAAGACCAGGTATAAAATATTCAGTCGGTCTTCATTTTTCTTCTTTTCGCTCTTTGCCGTTCTATGTTGTGTGTGCGTTCGTCGCTCCTGCTTGTACAAAATGTGTGCCTCTCCAGGATAAAATAAAACGACGTCAAAAAATCGAAAGTCTCTTCAATGTCTTTGAAACTGCCTTCTGATTAGAAAATTATATTCTTACATATATATAAGGAAAAGTAGTAAGTTATTTTTGATCGATTCAATTAAATCCGTGTTTTTTAGGTAAACTAGGCACATAACTATGTTAAATTGTTTTTAAAAAATGCATTACGAATTAATATTTCAACAGCCTAAAAACTCAATAATCTGGGAAAATAGGTTGGTCATCAAAGACGGTTAGTTCATTTCTCATTGGATACCTTTCTAAATTTCTACAAAATTCATTTAAGTAGTATGAGGATGTAGATCACATGGACCGAACCTGGCCAAAAAGTACGCTTTTTCATTCATTTTCATTCCATTGTGTTAACCCACTCATTCCTAAGATCATTTCAGTTCAGATATCTCACAATACTGCAACATCTGAGTTTCTCCTTCAGAGATAAGAAAATTGCTTATTCACCTCAAAAACTGCATTGGCAGTCTATGTTTTTAAAGAATAGAAGAAGAAAGAATCCGCTTAACTGATGGCTACTAATAAAATGTATGCTCCAACATGCTTTGAGAGTTTTCAGAAAATCTCTCTACTTCAGAAACCCACCCGGGCGAGCTCATTAATGACAGAACACGCGCCATAGGTATTCAATCAATTACACTTCACGAAAGTAGATGGGAATTTCAGAGTGATATCCATATGTCTCCAGCACTTTCACTAAAAGGGCGTTTGGAGCATTGATAGAATCAAATCCTTGCTTTCTTGTCAAAGGGGACTTAAACATAACTGAACTATATTTCAACACAAATTTAAACTTTTAGATTATTTAAGAAAATATTTTAGGTTTAAATTTCATATTGTGTGAAAAAAAATTAAAAATTAAGTAACATTTTCCAGAAGTATCGAAATAGTTCGATTTCTTAACAACCCGTTTAAATCTATAATATATTTTCATTCAGTTTTAACTTTCAATATCTTTTCAAAGTAACTGAAAAATTGAAACCATCTTTAAAGTATAACTGAAATTCTAGAAGAAATGTCAGCAATTAAAAGTAATAAAACTAAAAAAATAACGGGATAAAAAGGTTTATTTTTAAAAGCATGCTTTGTTTGTAAAGTTAAATCAGAGAAAAAATTATATGTTACTTTGACGAATTGTAACGATTGTTTTAATGCTTTTTAAACTTGTTTCTATTTAATTCAGTAAGCGAATTCTGTTCTTGTAAGCAGCTTTTTTCATTACTTAGCGAATTCATTTGGAGATCTCTCATTTCTTAATTTTTTAATAATTAAAATACTTTAGATTATAAAAGCAGAATCAATTCTCCCGCAGATATTTTTTTTGATATTATATTGATAATATAAGCTTATTTCACTGTTCAACAAAAAGCATAGATCAATAAAAAAAACGTAAATAAATTACTGGAAATTAAACATGCATTATTTTATTCATATATATATATATATATATAATATTCGCATCAGTGTGCACCCGTGTCTTTGTGAGAGCGAGAGAGTGTAAGTCATATCACTGACTCTCCGATGCGCCCGAAGGCACACGGATAAAGAATACTGAATGACCGGACCGCCGCAACAGCAACATTGGCGGGAACAGTGGTTGAGTCCTAAGGGCCATCACCAGCCACGGTGTAACCCTTCCCGAAGGAAGTATGCCCCGTCATAGATGGAAGGAGCCAGATTCCCCACCTATTTATGTACCCACCAGGGTGGCGGGATATAAACACCCTACCGGAAGCATCTCATATTCATTTTGAGGTGCTCCCCCCTCCCCGATGGTTTAGAGAGAGAGAGATGTATACGTTATTTAGGAATCTTAATTTCCATACTTAAAATTAAATCAGTTACAATTTGTATTCTTTTTTTTATCTTGTATCTATAAGTTTTTACAATCATTTGGAAATGTAAAATTGCTTCCATTATTTTCTAAATAATAGAAATGCGAATAAAGATAGTATTCTTAGTAAAAATATTAGAATTTGTTTACCAGGATTACATAAATGTGATTAAATATCATTAAAAAATCATTTAGATAAATTAAAATATATCGTAACTTATGTGAAAACGAGGAAATTATATTCAAAGTCTAAAGATATATTTTGCCATTCAAAATTTCGATTTCAGAATAATAAAATTTAAAAAAATAAATCCAAAATTAATAAATATCAAAAGGAACAATAAAGACTATTTGGCAGCAAAAACATTCCAGTTCTAAAAATAAATGAAGGGGGGGGGATACTTATCTTGGCACTAAATATAAATCTTACAAAAGAAAATAATTTCCTGCAAAGTAATTCATTCTCCGAAAATTCTTGCTTTTCTGGAAGTGAAATATAATTTTAGCATTTTCTAAATGATACCATATATTTAAATTCTTCACACGTATGAAACTACCAAAATCTTGTCAGTTATTCTTAAGATCTAATCATCTAGTCATTTTAACCTTCAGAGACCTAGTTACTGGAAGATTGATTAACTTCTAATAAGATGTTAGCTTCATTAATTAGTAAAATTTTACCTGTCATACGTTAATGAACAATAATGCATGTTTAGTTGGCATAACAATGAGGGTATTTGAACACAAGATTACATCGTATATTTTCCAAACTTCCAACTAATTTCAACCTTCTTATATTTCCGAGCTAGATGAAGGAGATATGTTTAATGAAATAATTTCTTTTGTATATTATTGTATGGAAATGAGATTCAGTTTCTATTATTTGATAGCGATTAGTTGATTGGCTTCATCGTTTTAGAAGGTCAATTAAATAAATGTCGGATTATTTCTAAAAGAAAGGAATATAAACAATTTTTTTCAGTCAATACATATGATGTCTTTAATAGAAAGCGCTTTGATTTTTTTTATTGTCAAACCAAGGACCTCTAATTAATCATACAATAAATAAATGCTGGTTTATTTCTTGAGGAAAAATCGAAAACAATTTTTCAGCTGATGAAAATAACGGCTTAGCTAAAAATTATTATGATTGTTGTATTACAAGTACGGAGATTTGCAAGTTGATAGTTAATAGAAAATGAGAAATTTGTAAAAATGTCGCTTTAAAATGGAGAATTGCAATAAGCATTTATTACTCTTCAGTCATGTTCATAATTCATGTAAACTTTTTATTCAATCATATTATTAATTCACTCTTAATTCATGCTAATTCCTTTAAATGAATGCTCTAAGATTTGCGCTAGATGCACATGCATATAAATAAGTTTAATCTGTTTTAGTTACATTTCACCAGGGAATTATCGTGAATATTTACGATAAGCTCTATCAACTGCATATTCTACAATAATGTTCTAATTTTTTTTTTCAATACAAGGTATTAAGTATTATAAAATAACCCAAAAATACTTTCAGCTATGTGGTTAAAATATGATATACAAACTTTACACCACATTTCTTGATACCTGTCAAATTTTGAACGAAATCTATTCCAAGGAAACCTATCTATTTATTCGTCTGCCCGAATATAAGTAAACACGACAATTACAAAACTGATTGAGTTATGTAAATAAAATTAGATACATGGATTTAGCATCTAAAAATGAGACAACATGAATAAATAAAATTTGGTACGCAATTTCAGCAATTAAACTGTAGATATTTATCAAATTTTGAAAGAAATCTATCATTGAGTTAGTTATTAGTCAGTCTGTACAGTTGGATAAAAATGGTATAACTGAAAAAGAAATTGCAAAGATAAATGAAATTTGGTATGTGATCTTGAAATTTAAATTGTAGTTCTATTCCAAACTTTGATGTTGATCAGCTAAAAAAAAAAAAAAAAAAAAAGATGTCCAAAATACATATCCCATTTTCCTCATTATACAACGTTCATGAAAGCTACCTGAAAATAAAAATCTTAGAATTCGTGGCCTTCATAATTTTATCAAAGTTCCACAATTTTGTTTAAGGCAAAAGGTCATTATTGCAGAATGTACTAAAGAGATCACTTCTGCTGATAAGCGATAAGAAAACCAATGCATTCTGACTATTCAGAATGCATTGTTTCTTTTATGACCATGTTTTAAGAAAACAGATTAGGAAAGATTAAAATTCTATTTTACATGCACGACATTCACGCGAGCGAATTAACAATGTGAATAAACGAATGTTTAGTATATTCATGGGTTTTAGTTTTCTACTGCATGCATGAATAATTCAAGATATCTGTTTGACCCATATCCATACAAATATATTTAATGGAAACTTAATTTTCTCTCACTATAAGGTTACCATGAAGTATTTACCATTGGTTACCATTGGAAAATTTTGAATTTACGAATTATTATTTCTTGATCTAATACTGTGGCTATTAAGATAAAGAGTTCAGTTTACAAAAGCATTTATTCTTACAAGAACCTTTGAAGATAATTGAAACATGATTGTTTAAAATTGAATAATTTGGCCAAAGGATGAATCCTTTCTTTAAACATAAGAAATTTACCTTTATTTGCTCATGCTGATTCAATAAGTGTCTCTTTCGATAAGATTTTTCTTAAAATTCTATAGTTTTATTTTGTTTTAAATTAAAGAATAGGAGAAGTGATCTTAATGTGCTAATGCTCTTATATTTTATATCAAATATAAAAAATACTTTTAAATAATGCTCCTATCAATGTACTAAAAAAAGAATTTTTTCAATTAAAAAACTGAGCATCCAAACAAAAACATAATAAAACTTAAAGCAACTTAAAGCGCATTTAAAAAAAAATAGATTGGAATCCTAATCACTTCCATAAAGATTGTAATTTGTATAGTATTAGTTAATATTATGTTCTTTTTGGTTTATTATAATTCTCTTTTGTCCTTATTTCCTTAACCTATTATACTGTACGCCACACTCTTGTACGCATTTTGTTTTGTTCTTCTAATTTTGGATTTTTAAAAGTTGTGTTTTCATTTTAATAAATTAATAAAAAAAATTCAAACTTTTTATTATAATTGTCATTTTTTTAGATTTTAATATATTCTCCTAATAATAATCACTAATTATGATACCGCCATTTTCCTCTCTAGTTACTTGGTAACAAAAATCCAAAACTGGCCTCTAATCTTCTGCTGGAACGTATTATCGGATAACGAATGGTGGAAGTTTTAGCACCATTCTTCGAATTTCAATAAAAGAGCTATTAACCTTAAACGAAAGATATAAATTAAAATTTGTAGATATTATAAAAATCTATGAAACAAGTCATAAGTTAATGATATTTGAATATGACAAAATTTAAAATAAGTGATGTTTTGGAAAAATTATAAATATTATTGAAATTCTGCTTAAACACCTGTTATATGAAAGGTAATAACAAACAAAACTTTCAGATCAATATCTGCATAATTTTTTAAAAAATTGTTTTCTAAAAATGTCGAATCGTCAAAAATGACTAAATGAGTATTTTTTTTATCGATATAAATTCGAGGAAAGAAAAAAAATACTATTCTAAAGAATTGTTTTACATTATCAAATGATACCATAATGATAGAGTTTCAAAAATAGAGGGGAAAATTAAATTTGAAATTATCATCTCAATTTAATTATTAAACCTAAATTGTTTTTTTGTTTTTTTTTTTATAACCGTTTGCATGCGAACATTGCTTTTACAGATTTTTCGAAAATCAATCTGTATAAAGTTTTTTTTTTGAAAATAGATTATAAACTAGATTCTGATAGATAAAAAGATACTTATAGACACTTTCCAACGGCACAATTTTTTTCCCCCAGTAAAAGAGAATTTTTCAAAAAATAATGCAAATTTTGACCTGAACCAGTTATTTCCCTATATAAAATTCGTAATTAAACCCAAGTCCTTTTTAATTAAGAACAGTTTCAAATTGTCACTAATTTTAAATTTACTTTTTTCCTTATTAAGTTATTACTAGGTTTTAAAGCTCATATACAATATCTATATTTTTTTCATTTAAAATTAATTGCTTTTTATTTAAAGGTGCAATGAAAAAACTTTCACACACACCACCCATCACTTACCCATTATCTGTAACATCTCATAGTACAAACTTAGAAGCAAATTTTAAACAGCCAACTTAACACTTAAGTCAACAAAATTTCTGATGTGCATTTTTTTTTTTCAGAAAATAAAATTCGATTGAACTAAAAGAAACTAGTTATAAAACGTTTATCGTTAAATAAATGTTCGAAAATTCGTTTATTTATTAGCGAATAAACTAATTTTAGATTCTATTTTAGAAAAAAAAACTAACATTTTTCAAAGCGATGGAGAGCGTTATATCTGTTTAAATCGACTATCTTCCTACTGGTGTTGAGGTAGCTAGAAACGCATGGAGCAACAGTTGTCTCCTCACTATTTGACTAATGTTTAAAAGCGCAATTTTCATCTCTTGAGCAACCCTAATCTAATTGAAAATAGAACGTTGATCTATCTAAAACATGCGAATTGTATTAATTACAGGTTAAAGTCTTAAAAATAAAATTTATAGCTACTCGAATGCTATTATTAAATCTATTATAATCACGAATCTGCTGAAAGGGAGGCAGATATTCAAGGAAACAATTAGCGATCCTGTGTAATATTTAAAAGCTGAATAAAAATTAAGAAATCTAAGATATACAGAAGTTTAGTTTAAAAAAAAACATGCGATTTCAAAATTAATTTTTATCTCCTGAAATTTATAATAGATTTTGTTTGACAAAAAGTTAATCAGAACTGAATTAATATTTACATTATATTTTAAAGAATAGACATAAATTTTTATATGCAAAAATTGGTTTATAGTTAATTATAAATTTAAAAAATCTTGCAGCAAATATTTTTATAGAACGTATAGGATTATAAGATGAAAAACTGAAGTATTTTAGAAGAACCGTTTGGTCTTGAAATATAAAGCAATTAAAAAGAAAAAAAAATTCTGAAATCTTATTTCGAAATCATCCTAACAATTTTTCAATCGCAGTTTTTCAGATTTCTTAATATTTGAAAAATCTTGAATACTTTTCTTTTTATATATTTCAAATTCATTATCACAAAAACGACTTTTTAAAGTTTTTTTTTTTTTAATACTAACAACGTGGTATGTTACGGCTGATTTAACCGTCTAGAAAATTTTTAATTAAAACTTGCATATTTCAAACTTGAAATGAAATAATTAATGACGAAATTAATTTTTAAAGAGATGTAGAATATTATTCTCGGGGAAAATTGACATTTTTTTTCTTTTTACTTATGAAGAAATGAATTATTGAAGGGATTTTTTTAGAATGATTTTCTCGGAAAACCGTACTTTTTTTATTACAAAATCTGTTAAAATTAATGTTTATGTGCTACCATGAATGCGTCAGCATAATATGAAGATTTAAAAATGATTTTCGCATTAATTACAGAATATACAATATTTCTAGAATTATAATAAATTAAAATTGTAATCAGAACATGAAAAACATTATAATATTTTAATTATTTAATGAAATTACTGACTAAAATATATTTTCTAGTACATTGAAGAAACGTCAGTGATTTCAGGAATTAAAAATCATTCGTTTTAGGTCTTCGAGTAAAATAATATGTTTCAAATAAATAGCGAGAAAGTTTTTTTTATTTGTTTTCTTTTTAAGTTTGAATGCTTTTGAATAAATTTCTCTATAGTTAAGTCGTATTAAATGTTTAATACATCGCAATAAGTTGCCTGAATATGAACTAAATCTATTGACACTTATTAAACAAAGGAATACATTCATTCGGTAATAGGAGTTAGTGGAGAGGCGATGTTTACAAAACAAAACAAAAAACATCCGCGTTAGCGTTTTAACACTTGTATTAAATGTATTTCTAAAAGTATTTTCAACTGATTCTAATTGTGAAATTATTAAGTAGAACGATGATCTTTTCTGAATGTAGTTCTGCTGTAATTAAAAACTGCAAAGAAAAAAAATAATATCTGCAATAAGAGATTTAAATTTAAAAGAAATTCAGACTGATCATTGTAAGATTTAAATGAATTAAATTGATTTCCCTTTTTCAATAAATTGTATCAGAAAATTCTTATTTATATTTATAATAAAATAAATAATAACAATAAAATACATATAGTGAAAAACATTTTATACAATAATTTACAATCAATGCTAAAATTTTATAAAATGTTTGTTATGATTTCAATAATATTCATTTTTACTTGTAATATTTCGTATACATTTTTAAAAAAAGTCATAAATTTCACATACATTTTAAGAACGATGAAATTACTAAATAAAATACATTAATTTTGCTAAAATAAAGACCTTTGGTTATGGAAAGGAATATTTAACTTTACATCCAACTTTGAAAATTGTGTATCGTTTTGTTTCATTGTAATTTTGTTTTCAAAAGTGGAATTTTGGCTTTCAGTTCTCTTGCAGTTTGGTTTGTAATGGTTCATGTACTTGTTTTGAGTATTGATATTTATATTTTGTTTCATATTTCATTCATGTGTATCTTACATTTATATTTTGTCCTATTTTAATTATTTACACCCACTTTTTTATTGTCATTCCTCTTTTATGATGTGTCAAGGAATTATTTCCCACAAGCTTTGAACTGTTTTAAGGAATTATTTCGCACAAGGTTTGAATTTTTTTGAGGAATTATTTCATACCAGGTTTGAGTTATCTTTATACTTATTTCTTCAAGTCTCTTGTTTTAAATTTGCAGTGCTTGAGTAGTATATAAGATTTAACACTAAATAATTAATTTAAAATTCATATTAATTTGAAATTAATTTCTTGTTTTGTATGGCAGTCAAATATTTTATACATTTTTTTTCTTAATATAGTCTATGCAGTACTTTTAACACTTGCATTGTTTGTTGATATTTTATTCCTATTTTTTTCTTTAATAAGTTTTCTCTGACACAAAAGTGAGTTAAATGAAATTAGCAATTCTAAATTATGGGTAAGAATAAAAGGTCGAAGTTGAAAACATTCAGATAAAGTGAAATTCTTCTTCTTACAAGCATAAAAAAAGAACCCTGGAAACTTCAGCCAAAAAAATTATTTCTGGTTTATTTACACGAAGATATTTTCTCGCACACGAGTGCGATACGAAATATTCTTCTGGCACAGTTACTTTCAATGACCACGCTGAGCAATCCATCAAATCTGTATCTTGGAAAAATTCTTTGCGATTAGTTAGGCACTCTATCATGAGGCTCTGGATTTAACGGAAATTACTTCTTTCTCGGGTACTTTATTAAAACTGCCATCTTTTTCATATCGAGATAATCAGTCCTCTCTCTCTCTCTCTCTCTCTCTTCCCCAAATTTATTTGCAGGAAACTGGCAGGATCAGACATAAGATTTATCAACACTGCGATTTCACCATCCATTTCTTGTTATAATAAATAGATAAGAGTAAATAAGGTTAACTAGACCATTTTTTAGGGTTTTGATTTGGGCCAAAAATAAACACTGTCTAACATAATAACATTTATATGCATTATGGAATGAAGCATGTAAGTTTTAGATTAAAGCTATCAAGTGGGTCAAGCGAATTTAGATATAGTAAAAGTATAAACAATGCTTACTTCTGTCTCAGATAATCTTTAACATTGACTATATATATATGTGTGTGATGATTCTATAATAATGATTCAATAAGCCATAATGATCCAGCAATCTATATCAATGATTCATTAAAATTTTCCAAATAATACAGGTTGCATTTTTTTTAGTTGGCCATAAATTAATATTTCAATGTAAGATAACCTCTAATCCTTAAAAATGAAAAACATTCATCATAGTAATCGTCTTCAGTGACCAGCTGTTCCTCCATTATATTGATAATAATTATTTAGTTATGTAAATTTTATATCACAAAAGAAAGTACATAGAGAAAAATCATAGAATATTCTGATTGATTATCCATGCTTGGAAAATAAGGAAATTAATTAATGAAATCGGGCTGATTTTTGAGGCAGAGGGCTCTTTTCAAGTTTTATTTTGTGATATTTCTAAATAACTGATGATAGTACTTGATAAAATGATAGTACTTGATAAAATGTATCTAGGAATCACATTTTCATATGAAATAAAAAAAATGGCAAAATCGGTTCACTGGTTATGGTTAAGAAATTTCGTATAGATATTGACAAATCCTTGATAAATCAAACAAAAATAGACAAAATTGGACAAATTAGAATTGTGGGGAGGTTATCTGATTCGTTGATTTTGCCAATTATTTTTGATAATATAAAGTGAGACAAAAATAACAAATTCCAGAAAACTTCTGAACTTCGGTGGCCTGGTAGTAAGGTCTTGGCTTCGGAATTAGAGTATTTCAGATTCGAGACCCGATCGCGGGAAAATGTCCTGCCTCTGGTGTGGTGTGGAAGTTTGGAGAGGGGTTGCCAGTTCAGTTATCAAAATTACAAGGTCCGTCCCAAATTATCCATAGTGTTTCTTTAAAACGGGATATTAATATAACTAAACTAAACTAAATTAAATCCAGAAAACTTTAAAAATTCCAGCCTTAAAATTATTGATTAACAATTAAGAAATATTCTAGATTACTGTATCTGGATGCATGTTGACTATCTCGTGTCTCAGCTGTAGTAATTTGAAATTCATGCCACAAGGTGGTGGTGTTCTGACTGATTATTAATTCATATTTCATGAATAAAATTACTTACATAATTAATTTTCATTCATTTTTTCTTTTAATTCACTTAAATCAATTCTACTATTAACTTGAACATCTAAATGTAAATAATAGAAGAAAATTGTGATAATTACTGTCATGTAAACAGTAATAAGTATCATGTAAATAGAAATAAGTATTGTCTACATGATGTTCTAGATACTTTATAAACAGTATGATTTCGAAGATTATGGATTTTGGCATATTATTTAATATAAATATAATGGAACAAATTGTACACAGAAAAATTATATGGAAATATTTTTGTATTTTAAAGACTTAAAATAAGAAATCATTATAATCTGATAAAAAATAAGTTGAATTATAAACATTTATGTTAATTTTGTTACGTAATTAAAAACGTGTTTATCTTTGAAAATTTTGAAATTTTCTTTTATCAAAGATTAATTCTGAATATATTTTGTTGGTAAGGTATGGAAGCTCTGTATGTAAGATGCATGACATTTTCATCATCTGAATAAGGTTCAATACTATGAGGCCTGTCCCAAAATAGAACTTTTTCCTGCCTTGAAATAATCTAACTGATTATCTCAATCTAACTGAGAAAAAATATCATACATCAAATCCAATCTAATCCAATTCATTTAAAGGGATCTATGAAAATAAATTCCTATTTAGGATTTCACATTTCTAAAGGGTTTTATTTGAATCAAAATGTTCGAGTTGGAAAAATGGTAGCTTTCCCATCTCCACCATAACAAAGAAAATATCCTGAAATATGTTCTTAAACCTCGTTTCAACTCTCACTGACCAATCGCTCTTGCTAAATCAAGAAAAGAAAGAAGAAAGCGCCAAGTAGTGGAGAGAAAAAGAGGAGATCTAAAAGAAGAAAGCTGGAGAGAAGTCTTATCGAATACCCATTCTTTGTTTATAGCGTGAGCAGCTTAGGCTGAGACTGCGGTAGGATTTTGATTTGCATCCCTAAACGGTCCCGGGGGCTCAGAGATTGGGCCGAATATGACAGTTGGGCGGCCGTTATTCGCATAAAAAGGCGGCATTAGATTTCCAAAGTGAACCTCTTGCGGATCGGAATCCCTAATGCAAGATCCGTGTCAGTTTTACGAACGCGCCGATAAGACTGCTGATCGAATTTTGTTGACCCTATGCTTTTATGGGAATTTTAAACAACCCAGGCGAAGATGGATCTTCCAATATATACCTCCTCTATATAACTTCAATCGGCGCCGCCATTGCCTGGAAGGGTGCATAATAAAAATGGCAATTTTAACATTATGTTTATCAATGCATCGTTCAAAAATTATTTAAATTTTTGATTATTCCTTTGATTCTTTGATTACACGTGGGTTAAATCTCCAAACAGCTTTTTAAGACGAAGATTCTGATAGAGAAACAGGAAATTTCTATTCCGAATTTTTTTCAAATCGTTTGAGGATAATCTGTAAACTATTCTTTTTCCACTCCTGTAGTTACACTTTTTTGCTTTGTATTCGCTTATTTCTAAAAAACTTAATCATCAAATATGAGTCATAGAATAGAATAGAGGCATCTTATCATCTGAGCATAAAAAATTTTATTCTGAAGGAAAAGGAAATACTGATGGCTCAGTGGTATAATGAGTAATAGGAAGAAAAAAATTCTAATATACGTTCTGAAACACCTGCAAAGAAAATTTTAATAATGTCTTGCTAATGTCATACCAATCAAATATATTTCTATTTCAGCAAGATATAATACCCGCAGTTACTTGTGATCAACAAATTAAATAAGTTTACAGTTTGTTCATATACAATCTGGCAAGATTGCGCGAACTGCCATAAATATTCGGTACATCTAAAAAAAAAGATGATTATTGGCATTAGAATCAATGTTGGTAGCATTTTCAAGGCCGCAAAATTAGTAAATTGTTTTCTTTTTTTATTGGTATTTTTATAATAGTTTAGTTATATTAATTTTCAGTTTTGTAACAACACATGAGTTATTTTGGGATGAAACTCAAAAATTTTGAACATTTTTCAAATAATAAAAACGAACTTGAACTGGCATCGTCTCTCCGAATTTCCATGGTTTATTGGCATGTAGATGTTAATCCTCGAAGATAGATTCAACATCAATTAACATTGCAATTTTGTTATCTTTTTTTAATTAGAATTCTAATTTGGAACAACTTCAGGCCTGTGGCCGAGTCCTTATCTCCGACCCATGGCGGCGGCTTCCATTGCTGATGTGAGTCAACACTGATCAAATAACTTGTATTTAGAGCCCACCAAACCAAGCATTTAGAACCAAACTGACTACCAATTCTGCAGGCCATTCGAAGTATGGGCAGATGTGTGAATGTTTATCAAACTCAATACTTGTGTATCTAACCTTGTAAGAAGGCATGTGAATGCCTATTAAACCCAATTCACATGATCCCAGCTCTATGAGCTTTGTTGATGTATATTTTTGAATAATGAGTGAGAGATCAGTTCATTTATCATAAAGATATCAAACTGAAGGTTAGCATCTGATCACAGATAATGTTAAAATAAGCTAATTGGCATCAGTGGTTCTTTTAGTCAGCAGATCCTATTTATAGTACAATACAATACCCACGAAACACCTTAGACACATCCCCGCCTTGGTACTCACCTTTCACACATCGAGGATGAAATACTTCATTCATATTTCGCTGCGTAGATCCTGGATGTCATTTGTACAAAGGCATTCATGATTCGTCAAACCACATTACACATTACCAATCAGCTACTCTACAAACATAATAATTTCTGCCCTCTAAAAATGTTTAACTTAATTTTGCCTGTTTGAATAATGTCTTCTTACAAGATACATTGTTTCAAAAGTCTATTGCATGCATTTCCCACTGCAATTATTCTCCAAGATGTGTTTTCATTTATTGAATGAATAATTCATGACAGATTAGGAAGTGATTTTGATTCACAAGCCACGAAACTTATTCCGATTCTTCTAATTTAGAATTCTTTTTCAATACAATTGATGAGTCGCATTTTATGATCACGCTTATTACTCTACTATTATTAGATATATTGAACCATTTCAGTAAAGTTTCAACATATCTGGAGGTTACAAAAACAATCGGTCCTCTCTGCTACTCAATCACTTTCTTAATTTTACCAATCTTGACCCAAATTCCTACTTGAAAATAAAATGTCTCACTCAACGTTGATGTGTAATAATTATATAGAGGCAGTTGCGCGGGCTGTTGAGTACGCGTTTCGATTGCTGCTCTTTCTATATCAGGTTAACAATTTTCTCCTGATTATGCTCCTTGGAGATTCATCTCTTTTTGTCTTATAAAATTATAATGTTTAGGTCTTTTTTTTTTGTAATGATACAACCACAAATCCTTTTTGCTGAATTTGAGAAAAATATTTCTATCTTAAAATTTATCTGTTTTAGCCTTGCTATCTATGTAGCCTTTCAGTTTTACACTTATGATCTGAAATTGGGAAACTAATTTATTTTATTCTCATTTTTTTCATTCTAATGCCTGAATATCATTATTTTGGATTAGATTAATTAATTAATATCAATATTATTTATTCTGCAATTATATTAAACTGTAATTACATCAAGCCATGCTTTTTTTAAAGCAAAATCAGTTGTATTTAATTTAATGTATTTTTTTATATCTTTAAAGACAAAAGGAAAAAAATATTTATGAACAAATCATAATTATTTCATTTTCTTTTTCTAATTATCTTGAAACAATTACTCAAATTCTATGAATATTTCTATCAGTTTTCTTTAAGATTGTTAAGATTGTAGATCAGTGCATTATAATTAAATCATATAGTTTATTAAATAAGTTTATTTATTCAGTTTTTTATTGTAGTTAAATACATTTTAACGAAATTTGATTAGCCGGAAAATTATAACGAAATTTGATATAAAATTTTCATACTGCATAAGAACAAGTTCATTGTTCTTGGTTCAGGTAGAATTACAACTCACCATTTCATGCAAACTATTGAAATTTATTCATGTCAAAGCAATGCAAACCCTGTCTTTGTTTAAATTTTTTGAAAATATAGAAATTCTATTTTTAAAATGTAGAGGGCAAAAACTGATTGGAATATTTTTTTAAAAAATTATCAGCAAATAGCAAGCTTAATATTAATCTGGGACTTAACAGATTTATACTTATATCTTTTTACAGTTCACCCAGTTTTCAATTCAGTCAAACGATTTAGAATTGTTACTTGCCAACGTGAATTCAAAATTCTGCTCAAAAACTTTTCAGAAAAGAGAATTTCGTTTTTAAAATGTAAAACGGAAAATGGACGGAATGGTTTTTTTAAAAATTATCTGAAAGCACTTTGTAGCTAATAATCACAGAATTTTCTTTTAAGAAAAATGAATAATTTACATATTTTCTGTAACAACGCATTCGATAACATTCATTAAATGCTAACTTAAGAATCTTAAAAACATGAACATATTTTTTTTTAATTGATGAACACGAAAAATAGTAATGAGATTTTACTATGAGAAATAAAAATCCTTCTTCTTTTGTTTATGCGTTTAAAACTAATTTATTAGGTAATTTAATAGTGTTTTTGCGTCTATTTAACATTTTTCTTTAGATAAACAAAAGAAATCAAATCCGATTGCGTGCAGAGACAAATTATCTGTTTTACTGTTCTTTTGATTTTTTTTTCTTACTTGAAACGGCAGATGGATAAACAAGCGGAAAAAATAAACACCAACGGAAGCGTGTGGCTTGATTAAAACTAACCATTAGGGTAGAAAATCAAAAATAAATCAAAAAAATTATTGAATACACAGAATAAAGCAAACTCAAGGGAAGTTTGTCATTAAATAAATTTCGACGAATATTTTCGGTAATTAAATCCACAACCAAAAAAAATGTATAAATGAGAAAAAGTAAAAAATGAGGGAATAAAACTTTAATTTTCTAGAAATTTAACTAGATAAATATTTTTTTTTCATTCATAGCAGACAAAATTTTAGAAGTTTATTTTCTTCAAATTAATTAATTATTCTGAGATACACTTCAGACGATAGCATGTAAAATATTTTTTTCCTTGCATTGATAAAATGAAAATGACATGTTTCGGAAAATAGAATGTATTGCTTATTTATTATATCTTTCTTTGTAATTTTGTTAAAGTATTATAAATCGCTGATTAATATTTTTCTATTAAATATTTTTGATATTCTAATTTATAATATATAAATGGAAACTTATTGTTATTATCGATTTGATTTAAAAAAAAAAAGGCTGGATAATTAGATCTTTGTTCGTGTTTCTGGCATTTTTATGGTTTCTATTCGACCATTTTTTCTGCTTGTTGGATAAAATTGTGCCATAAAATATTCAAAGGCGTTTTCATAAATAAATATCAAAAGCTGAGTAATATTTTTTCAATTAATAAATTATTTTAATATCTCTTTTGAAACTAACATTTTGTACAAATTTTGTGAGCGTCATTTTAATTTCATAGTAAAAAGGTTAAAGTTCTTTTTCAGATCACTGAAAGAGAAAAAAAATCGTATTAAGCTGCATGAATTTTGGGTTATTTTAAGTTGCTCGCTCAAGCAAATAAAAGTAATTAAAGTATTCATACATTTCTTTTAGTAAATTCTTAGCTATAAAAGCTTTTTTGCTTATTGCTCTATAAATAGAGACATTATTAATAAAATTTCAACCCTGTTGATTAAATAGATAATGGTGGAATATGTCTTACCAAGCTCGCATCTTTCTTCCTTTATATTTTTTATTGTTGAATTTTAGCAAATTTTAGAAATTATAAGGAATGTAATTTAATCTTTCTACCTTGCTATTTTTTGATAAATTTTCCTTGATAAATTTTGAAATATAGAAAAGTATCATCTATATTAAGATTTTTCTATTCCTAAAACAATGAATTAGAGAATTTTAAAAATGAAACTGTATGTTGTTGTACATTTGTTCACAATGATGTGTTATTTCCTTTATTAGATGTACAATATTTCTTATTTAGAGGAAAACCGGATAAATCAATTCAAAATCATTTTCTCAAATTGAGAGTAAGATGGTAGTTTGTATGCTATCTCTATTTGACATTTGGTTATATATGGCCTATAGTAAGAGTCTTTCAGTCTTAAAAATGATGTCTTTGGTAGCTAAGTACGATCTAAATTCTCGTATATAAAAAAACATAACATATATTCTAAAACATAATTTTTTTTCTTCATTTCACTATCAGTTGGAAGTTAGCTCTAGAAAAAAAGATTAATTAAATAATTTTTCAGTTTTAAGCGTATTTTAATCTGTATATATAATATGCGATATTGCGCATAATTTGAATTCTAAATGATTTAATTCTTAGATAACTTTTTATCTACGATTCTTTTTATACGAGATTACTTTTCAATATTTAGGTTACTTATCGTCTACGATTCATTTCTACGACAATATTTTTTTTTGACTTTTAGTTTACTTTACAAGACTACTTTTTCCTAATTATTTAAGCATTTTACCGGTCATATCCGTCCACTTTCTGAAAATCTTTTATGTTTAACTGTTTTATTCCCTGGCAGCAACGGAACTCATTTTGCTATTCCTGTTATTGCGATAATAAAACGATGTAATTATAATGATCTTGCATCCTTAGATTAATCATCAAATGAGGTCATTCAATATATCAATCCGCAAATAAATGTATTTAAGATTTATTTGGCACTTCAAAACTAAACTTATCACAAATAATCAATGAACAACTGGTTGTCAACAACAAGTAACTGTCTAAGCCTATTATTATATACCATGAATCTAAATTGAGTAACTTAAACTATGATTCTAAATAATAACACAGAAGTGTCCAATGTTACAAATTTTTCCCTTTAATAAAAATATTTTGAATCGATGATTAACATCTCCTCTGCAACTGCAAGGCAGATAGTTCGTCCTGATCTCACGCATGATTTAGCCATTTGAAACTTGTCAACATAGACTCTCACCCAAATTCCTGTCAGCCTAAATCTATCTCCGACTTCCTCCATTGTACCACTTAAAATGCGAGACATTTCCTGAAGTTCAACGAAAAATATGAATAAGTAAAGAAAGAATTAAATATAAATTTTATAATTATTTAATATAAATAAATATAAAATTCAATATAAATAAATTAATATGTCGAAAAAATAAAAGGGCTTTCAGCAGTTTTTACAAAAACAGTTAAGTAAAAAAAGGAATTTTCAAAGTAGTGATATTTTTTTTCAAATCATAAAGTTTAGTAAATATATTCTTATTCATTAAGTAATAGTGGCATACTGAATATTTTTTAATCAGAGGACGTTGTTTTCCCTAAACTTTCTCACATACTCTCTGACAAACGTGTCATATATGGCATTGGCGTACCATAGCTACGAAATATTAACTTTTGGCGAGAATTCTGTCTCTGATCTGTCAAATCGACTAATCTAAATCTATCGTGTCATCCTTGGCGAGTAATTTGGCTACTAATCCCTAGCATGCGTTAATAGTATCCAAAAATCGAATTAGTGTTTTAGTCATGTTTTTTCTCAACCGATTGAAACAGAGGTTTAACACAAGGCTGCATTTATAATCATAAATTCCCATGCCAGATTTGATATAGTCAAGTTATTGCGTTTTTGAATTATCACGTTTACTTAATTCTGAAAGCACAGACAGACAGTCACTTGCAGTTGGATTAGGTTCAAAATTTGACAGGTGTCTACAGTATTAATGTTATATCTGTGTACCTAATTTTATCTATCTTGCTCTGTTCGTTTTATATTTATCGTGTTAACTTATATTTGAGCAGCCAGAGAGATGGACTTCCTCTGAAAAAAATTTACGCAACATTTGATAGAAATCTGCAAGTTTAGTGTGAATACCGTATACAAAATTTCAACCGTTTAGCTCAAAGCGTTTTTGAGTTATGTCTGTTGTAAAATTGTATCTCCGTGGCTCCAATGGCATCTGTATCTCTATTGCCTCTCGGTCTTACTTTACTGAAGTGTGTGTAATTTTACATGAAAACTGAACCACTTGCAATGTGTTGCTCAGAAGATTATTTGTAAAGCAATAAATAATGCTGATGTTATTCAGTGCCACTTTATCAATATTGTCTATATAATATATTTTTATAATATTTTGCTTTTGCTTTTTACTGTAGAACTGCTTTATTTCAAAATGGGTAATCTGTAGTTGATTCCCTATTGCATAACTATGTCCACTTAGTCAATCTATTTAAAATTTTGTGATGTTAACTATTAAGGGTTAAACTTAATATAGGTTAATAGTAAGATTGTGCTAGTTAAATTTTGTCCGAAGGTCATTTCTTTTGAACCAAGTTTTAATAAACGGCCTTCATTACTGAAATTACTGGCGTCAGAAAACTGACTATTCATTTACTAGATTAAATGCTTCTCTTGCAGGAAGTGGACTAGTTTTCCTGTCATCTAGTGGTAAAATAATGAAAATGTAATTAATTTTCAACCTTAAACCTCATAATTCTACAGTTAATTTTCGACGTAAGTACACTTTTAACTTAGATATGAACGATATATTTTTGTTACATTGTGTCTATATGCTGAAATTTTGTAGCATACAGAATATTCTAGTTATATATTTTAATTTATTTATAATTTATATTTTTTTAATCGAATGAAAATAAACTATAAAATTGTTATGGAAACAAATTATAGGACAACACTTTTAAGAAATCGAATATATACATAGTGCGATCATCATTAATTTATTACATTTGGATGATGCACTTTTTATTTTGAAACAATAAATGCACTGTACAAATTTATTGCATTGCAATCATTTATTATGACTTATGAAAGTCAGAATAAGTTATCTTCAATGTAATTGTATCATGTGATTATAAAAACTTTTTAAAAAATGAAAATATTTCCATAAAAACTTTTCAATATTGAATTAATTTAATAAACTTAAAGCTGATGTTTCAGCAAAAACATTTCCAGTATGCTAAAAGTACGATTTGTGTTAAAATTCTTGATTAATCGAGCATGGAATAACTAAAACCTGTATTATCCAAAAGGCCCTGAAATCTCAAATATAAAAAACACATGCTGTATTTTAAGTAAATTTTCGGGTTTAAAAAAAACAGGGAAAATTGTGAGGTGAATGAAAGGGTTGTTACAAGCAATTCAGAAGAGATCACAGATCAATAAATTGTAGAAACAATGCTGTAATCATATGCTGACATGATCAAGGAGCCGAAGTAGATAATAGAGCACCGATTGACAGGTAACATTAGAACATTTAAGCATAATATTTTGATATGTCTTTTAATAACTTCAGTAATTAAATATCTTACTTTTTAAAAGTGGAAAGTAAAAATGATCTTTATACCAGTTATAGACTACCACCTACCTCTGGACTGTAATTTTTTTATGCTTTCTCTCTTAAAATAATACAGAAACTACAGTTTATGTATTTTCGTATTTTAAGTTGCCTTTTGTTTCAGTTTTCGCAGCACAATCTAAAACATAAGCAATAAATGTACAGCAATATTGATTCATTGCATTGTTCTACAGCAGACTAGTGTCCTTCTAAATCAAAAGATGGTAAGCCATTCAAGTCTGAAAACACTGGAAAGATGGAAGCAAAACAAAACAAAAAGTTCTAAGCTTTTTTTTAATAAATAATTCTTGAGCTATAAAATAATACATTATTACTAAGTAAATATTGAAGTAATTACTATGATTCTCAAAATGTAATTCTAATTTTAATTAAAGAGATAAATTTAATTTGAAAAGTGGGCTTTGATTTCGTTTTAAGTTGAAAATATTGAGTAATTACATTCTGTAATTAGATTAAGGAAAAAGAGAGGGAAAACCCAATAGTAGACGTCCATGGCTTAATCGAAATAAATCTTTATCGGACAGTCCCCCCCCCTCCTTCCTTCACCTTTAGTTCGGTAAACTGGAATAATGTCGGGTTTTTGTCTAAATTATATATAATTTTGTAGTTTAAGATATCATAACTTAGCAAATAATAAAAATAATTCATATTTTTAGCACTTATTTGTAACATAAATTGCGCTAGTTATTTGTATCGTAATTAGTTGGAATATCATGAAAAGTGTAAATATGTAGGGATAAAATGCGTAACATCAATTCTATACTCTAAGTTGTTTTATTGGCGATACAAAACTGATGACTATATGTGTTCTTGGATATCAGACTGAAATATGGATAATCCAACAATTTAAATCAATATTGTGTACTTTTTACATGCCAAAATACAATACATTCAATGAAACCTTTTGTCAGATAAGCTGAACTGATTCCAGAGTTATGTTTTTATCTTTCTGGCATTTTTTTCAGCAACTTTTTTTTAATTCTGTTAAATGTTTCATCATGTATACAGAGAATTTTGTTTCATGAACTTATTTTCCTTTTATTATTATTTTTAAGGTACTGAAATTGAATTCCCCACTCAATTGGGAAAATTCAATAGAAAATGTGTAATTTATTATTTCTTTTAAACATTTATCTAGTGAATATTGTACTTATTTTTTACTTTCTGATATAAGGAGAAATAAATATGAATATAGAGAAAGTATTATAATCGTCAAAAAATTCGAAATCGAGATTATGACGAATCTCCATGTTTTACACCTCCTTGAGCTCGAAAAACACATTTTAGAAAAATGTCCGTCTGTCTGCGACAAAACTCAAAAATGCTTTGAGCTAGACGAATGATATTTGGTGAATGGTCTTTAAACCATATTTTTAGATTTCTATCGCATTTAGAGCAAAATCCGTGAAGAGGAAGTATGTTTGTCCGGCTGTCCGAATATATGTTAACATGATAACTACAAAACGGAGAGTGCTAGATAGACAAAACTTCATACACAGATTTATCATCCGTAGCGATGACACATAAATTTTACTCATATCTATCAAATTTTGAGCCAAACCAAAAAGGAGTTATTTGTCTGTCTGTCTGTCTGTATTTTCAGAAACATGTAAACGCGATAGCTCAAAAACGTAAAGATTTAAATATATCAAATTTGGTATGCGATTTCGTGATTACAAGCGTAAAATCTGTGTCAAATTTTGGTCTCATTTCTTTGGGGAAAAACATGTTAAAACATAAATGTGATCTTCGTGTATTATTAACTGCATGCCATGGATTAATCGCCAAAAAATATTCTCCAAGAATTACACGACGGAGTCAGTAAAAAATGTTAAATTCCCATCAAAGGTTAATATTTCGTGACTATTGTACGACAATACCATGCAAGGCGTTCTCTGGGATAGCACCTTTCTTAGAGAGTATGCGAGAAAGTTCTGGGGAGACCACTACCACTGGTTTTGTTCTTGTATCATATTATAGTAAGGTAATATGTATTCCGAAGAAGATAGAAACCAAACGATTAAATTTTACTTAAACTTAACTTCGTAAACTCTTCAAAATATTAAAATAATAATAATAAAGAATTAAAAATATTTTACTTATGTACACGACATATTCCAATTACTTTAAATTATTTGTCGATATTTTTTTTCGAAGCAAAATCAACATAATCTGAAAAATGATGTGCTTGTTCTGGTACTAATCTACAATCATTTTGAATTGATGAGCGTACGATTTATTAAAATTGAAGAGATAGCGTTTCAGCCATGGAAAGTCAATAGACAAAATGAAGTGAATGCAGAAAAAAAAAAGAAGAAAAAAAAAATGAGGAGCGCTCTTTACCGAAATTTAATGAGGCGCAAGAAAGTATTCAATCTTACTTCCTTTGCAGATAATGTGGAAAAGCGGATTAATTGAGTGTTATTAATTTGAATGGAATTAAGAATGAACTTTGTATGTATAATAACCCTTATGCAAATGCGATGCTCTTATGATTTTACGATTCTTTGCTTTATTTTCCCTTGTTTCACGTTCAGAAGTTTAAAAAGAATTCTTCTGTTGATTCTCCACGTTGATTACCACGTATTTCTCTAAATCAAGAATATAACAATTAGATTGAAGAAGGTATTATTCAGATATAAACGAACAGTTAGGTCCATAAAATTGACTTTATTTGTATTCGTGAAAATATGACTCCAGATCAGAAGGTTGCGTGTTCATATCACGTCCGGATCAACAATATGGACGTTGTCCATAATACTGAATTCAATAATGCCGTAAAAAATTACATTTTTATTTAAAGAAAACATTAATAAGAAGTTTATGCTAATTAATCGAATACATATATAAATTTCGAAGAAAGAAAGAAATATAATTGGCTCATGAATCGCAAATTAATCCGCTGGCAAGAGAACGTAGCTTAAACTGTGACGTCATCTTGCTGGAAGCAGGATCACCACTTTGTATTTGTTTATAAGACATTTGGCGCTTCTTACCCTCTTTTTTACCAAAGCAAACTAAACTGAGTTAAAAGATATTTTTTAGAAATTTAAATACTAACTGATAGACATATCTCAATCCAACACCTTATGAGATGATTGAAGTGGAAATGAACCTTAAAACTTCAACAAATTATTCAATTTTAGAAAATGTTTGATTGATTTTTCGTATAATCACCTGAGGCTTAGTTTGATCACTTGTTATAGCGACACAGAATTCAAATTTCCTTTGCATTTAACAGAGTTTTATTCACTGACTAACCAGCATTCGAGATAAGACTTGTAGAATTAGCTTATATATAGAAGGCACGAAGTAGTGAGTGATGAGAAATTCAGTTGTATGGATCATCAGACTAAATTAAATCAATGGAATTTAAAAGATTCAGAATTATCATCAAAGAGGAATAAAAGCTGAAAGTTTAGATGATCAGCATCTTCATTACCTGAATTAAAGATGACTTCTGATAAGAGTTGGATGTCATTTATATCAATTTTTATATTATAAATCTTGAAAGAAAGTATATAAACATATAATACGTATTTGACCGCATAATATAAGTATACGAGACTAAATGGTGATATTTTGATCATTAAGAGCCAAATTTTCTCTTGCCAAGTTATCCAAAACCATTTGAAAAAGATTGCTTCATCCGTAGCAACTTTAATGTCTGTATCAAGCTCCCTGCTGTGACATGTGTCCACCATTTACTTCTTTTAAACCTCTTATACGTAAGATCACCTGAGTTTAGGTACCTCAGATTACGGGGGAAAAGCCCCAGTTTCTCTTTCAAAGACAAAAAGAAAAAAAGTCACAACCCCCCCCCCCCCCTCAAAGACAATCTAGATTTTTACGGGAAAAGAAGATTGTTATTAAACAAATGTAGGCTCGAACATTCTTTAGAGATCTCAAAAAACTTTCCTATTCCGAAAACCATCTGGATGTGCGTCTCTGACGAACAAAGCTCGCACCACGGGTATTTAATTACTTGCAGTTAACTAAATGGGGGACAAAATTTCCTAATTATAACCAGACATCTTGGGCTCCAACCAAAATTTAATTTCATTGCAGTTTGAGGCTCTTCAGTATTGGTAGAAATAAAAGACTATACGATTGATCCTAATTTCTCACAGGGAGAACTTACATGAAATCAAATTAGAAGATAAGATTTTTCCAACAATTGAGTATTTTTCCATGGATATCCTGAAGTAATATATCGATAAAATCAGCTATCATATTTGAAGCCATCGGTTCTCCATCCCCAAAAACAGTTTCAACTGATATCTAAAAGAATACTTTCCTTGAAAAAACAACATGATTATCGACGTTCTTGATTCATGAGTGTCTGTTGGAAAACAAGATTATTCTTGAACTATGAAACTACCTTCTAATAAGAAAAGTTATTCCACTATAATTCCTCGTATTAACTGCAAAAGACATTTTAATGGACATTTTTTCCAATTTTAACAGGCGCATCAATAAAAAATAGGCGTCTACTATTCCATTTAGGATTCTTTTCCATTCTTGATTCAATTTGTTCTTCCATGATTCTTGAAAATTTTGTTGATATTAATTCATGCATGGTTTTCATTGCTCGATGTTTATGGACACATTCAATACTAAATGAAAGCAATCTTCATATATTACCTCCTTAAATTCATTCCATAATACAAGACAGTGAATTCACAATCTCATCAAGTACGCAAAATGTTCCGTTTCTTCGCGAATTATTTCGATCAAGCTCATGTCTAACAGGGCTTCTTGTCTCACAGGGGTTGGACAGGAGCATATTTTTCTAGACATTCATCTCAAAAGTAGGAATGCACTTTTGAACGCTCAAGTCATTGATGTTCATAATAAAAGTATTTTAATATCATATCTCTGTATCAGATGTATTGTAGCAAAAGAAATATATCTATTGCTTAAATTTATGTTTTCTTGTGACAAACAGAATAGTGAGTGAACATCTGCAAAATAGTGAATTAAACCACTTTTGCAAATTATTTAGTATAAGAGAAATACTTGTTGAAGTGAATATTAAAAATATATAAATTTTGTGGAACTGTTTTTTTAATAAATATATAAATATTTATAGAATATCCAATAATGTTTCCTTTTACTGGACCATTACTAACTCGAGACTATTTATTATGTATTGTGACAATTGTTATCATTCACAATGATTTGCATCTTATTACAAACATAAGCAATTTATATAAAATATTCTCTCCTTATTTTATATATTTCAAGCGAATTTAAATATTCCTGTCTGACGGCTCTCCATCTTAGAATAAAACCATGAACAATATTTAACACAGAAAAAAAAAACATGTCCATTCTTATCGTCGCTATCTTAACAAAGCCTGATATCACAAACGAGGCTCTTCGAAATAAATTTTAATCAAACCTGACACAGCCCTCGAAATATTTATTACAATATTTCTTAAATATGAAATGAATGTATTCAAATCATGTCTGAATCTTTTTTTCTTGAAGTCGTTTCGACTTTGCTAATTTCCCACTCTCATCTTCTTTTTCCGGATAAAAGAAAAACAGATGCGTAATGAAAAGGGGCATGCCTGTCGCTTTAAAACTTAATTTAAAGACAGAGTTCCAACATTGATCAGCCAACGTCCAACCAAAAACATGTATTTTTCGGAGAGAACAATACTACACGATGCTATCCCCCCCCCACCCCACCGATGGATTTCGCCATTTACTTACTGCTGTTCGTCCGTCCTTCCATTAATTACTAGCGACAAAGACGGATGAGTTTTTCGATTGAATCAGATGTAGAATGGAACGGGGTGAGGGTGGAGGCATCAAAGACTTTTTTATACCTGAGCGTAAAGAAAAAAAAAAGTGATCGTCACGAATGAATCAAGTCTAAGTCCAATTGTTGCAGAATATTTTGCTAATAAATAATTTCTAGGAAATTGAATGCATTGTGTAGTTCAACTATATGTCATGAATGTATCATTAAATTATTTTTATTATTTATAAATGTTTCTTGCAATCTATCTTAAATTTGCGTGGCATGCGTATATGTAAAAATGTATAATTCGGTTATTTCACAATATGGCTTTTTTCGTGAAATAAAGATAAGCTCACTGAATTGCCCACGTTATCTTTGTATATACAAATGTTCAACATCCATACATGTATTTGATAGGCCCGGGTGTTTGTTAATATTAAAGGTGCATGATTTAGTTACTTCTCAAAATTATTAGCTAGTTTATGAAATAGCACATGGATATTATTATAAATTTTTATGTAAATATTCTGCACTTAAACATGTGTTTGCGTGCATGCGAATGTGTTATCTTTAGAAATGTATATTTCAGCTATTTCATAAATGCTGTTTCGTGAAATAATGATTTCAGTACGTAAAAGTAAGTTATTAATTAACAATACTATATATTAACAATATCTGCTATTAAATAACTATATATATATGTAACTATTAAATGATTATTTTTTCATTTAAAAAAGTATCAACAAAAGATTTAATCGTGAAGTCAAAGCACAATGTAACACGTATTTATTTAAGAGCTGGTAACTTCATAACTATTTTCATTTCAACAGTATAATTTCTGAAATTTTATTTTGTAGCCATGTTTATAGAAAAATATAAATAATAAGCTTACATTGGACCTTTATAGAATTTATTAATTAACTAACAAAAACAATAATTTAAGTAAGTTCTCAATAAATTATAAATAGTAATGCCGTTTTAATGCAGATTAAGTTAATTTTAGTAATGCCAACAACTGTGAATATGCTTATAAAAGGATAATTGCTAAATAAATGTTTAAAAATTAAATTTTAATTAAATTTCTTATATAAGGACTAGAATTATATTAATAAAAAAGTAGAAAGTATTAATTTTTGCCAGATAAAGAATCATTCTGAAAATACGAATGATGCTTATATAATTCTAGTTCAAAAATTATTAAATAAACGGTAAAATTCCATTAAAAAATTTAATGGAATTCAATCGTTTATTTAATCATTTCTATTTCGAAAACGATTAAATAAACAAGAAAAAGCATAAGAACTAAACTAATTAAAACTATGGTACTAGAAGTAGAATTATGTTTAAAAAACCCAAACGATAAAGCAACTATTTTAATCAAATAACGAAGTCCTTATAGCTTTGAATAGCAAGAATACGCTGCTCAGTATATTTAAATTTTGGATATATGCATTCTTTTAACGACTCGATAAATTCCATTGAAAATTTTTTATATAATAAAACAATTTAGAAGGTTATTCATCGTTAAGTGAAACAAACTTAACTGGAACTTAAGCCCTGAAAGTTAAAATATCACATCTTTTAACTTGGCTACGCAATACACTAAAAATAAAAATAAAAATATCATTTTTTTTTTTTTGCATTTTTTGATAGTTTAGACAGTTAGAAAGCTTGGCTGAAAATTTTAGATCGAACATTCGCATATTTTTAAAGATATTTGCAATCTTTATCTTTTAACTGTTATCAGTTTTACAATTTGACAGCTGACGAGACGTGGTCAGTTTTGTTTTCATTTTGAAGTATTTCTCCATTCTTAAAATTAATATATATAATATATTACTCAATTGGTTCCTTAAAAGAAATGGTTTTTCAATTCTAACTTTCACTATTAAATCTTTTCTATTTACTTCGTAAGTCTTTTCTATTTTTTCACTTTAATCGTTCTTCCGGTTTTCTTATTACTACGTAACTAATATTCATAAAATTGCCTTTTTCAAGGCATATCTTTTTACCCAATTTGCTTTATCTAAAAGCTTTGAGATTAATATTTTATTACTTTTATTCATTTTCCTGTCTAGAAAATGCCATGATCGAAACGTTCTCGAGTTGTTAAAAAACATAATATTTTGAAGAGATGGCAATTAGTAAAAGTAATATGTTTGCTTCTAAAAATCAATTTTCTGCAGATATTAGTGTATCGGATACTATTATCATCAGTGCATATCAAATCATATTTTGATACATATCAAAACACTTAGCTAATAATTCTCATTATAGGAGAACTTATTTTCGAAATAAGATAAATGCTGTGAAATATAAAGTGGCGCAAAAAGAATCAAACTAGCCAAATTGCGCCGATTTAAAACTGAGAAAAAAGTTAGTAGCATTATGTACAAAGCTGGTTACTTTTAATTTCAGTTATTATTTAATTTCTGTTCTATTATCATTTGTGTAAGTGTTAAGTATTTTGTATACATGTATTCTACTCAAAATTTTTATGAAAATATTAAAATCGGATTCGATTGAATGCGTCGTTGTTGTAACCATTGATATTGATATTGTGCAGTCAAAAATTTTGAATAAAAGCATTATTAGTTTCTGTTTTATAACTTTATAAACATTAAATGCGCTTTTTTAAAACTTATTATTGCTGATGAATGCATTTTCTAAATGTGTTTCTTATTTTATTAAAAAAATGTTAATTTAATATTTTTAAATTTTTTACATTTTGTAGGGCTAAGTTAGAAAAAAAATTAATAAATTAGAATCAAAATTTAACAAATTGAAAGCATGAATTCCATTATAACATTTATTTGTGACAATATTAGAAATATAAATTATTTTAAATAATTTAAAAATCATTTAAAATCAGAGTATTTTTTTAAAAAATTCTTAAAAACCTCAAAATTTTCATTTCTTTATTTTTTAAAGTTTTAAAATAATAGTGCTAGAAAGTTGAATCTTTATCAGAATCAATTTAATAATATAATCTGAAAAAAGTCCTTAAATACTTTAAATATTAGGGTCCATAGAAAAAAAAATTTGAAAGAGGGTATCGTGTAACTTTAGTTAAAAAAATATTAATTAATGTAGATGTATTTTAAATAATTTGTATTTTTAAATAGATCGTAGCAATAGCTTCACTCTGCCTTTTTTTCCCTTCATTTTTTAGTTAGTCTTTTACATACGGTTTATGAATTAATTTAAATTTTCTAATTAGATGAAATGTACAATTTTTCATAAATTTGCTATGTCAAAATTAAACAGAAAGAGAAAATTAAACGAGGTTTTTTTTATCTTATTTTATTTCGATTCACATCGTTTTTAACTCAGATTTAATTTAATTTTCGAGACCATCTTGTTAAACATCACTTATTTCAGTATATGTACAGTAAAAAAAAAGCTTTTTTTAACAGACGTTTTTCTTCCTAATTGTCTTTTAGTTTTAATTAGTCATTTGATCCCTCTGACACTGCCCTTTAAAGCATTTCTTAAAAAAATCCCCTCACATTCCATTTTTATTCGCTCGCTGTTTGTGCTTCTATTTTTTTTTCTGAAATTCCGATTTCGTAATTATAAGTAATAATTAACTTGAGAATAGGAAGCTAAGAATCAAAGCATTTTTGTTCTAATTTATGACATCCCGAAGAAAATTTTCAAGGTATTATCGTTCAAACGAATTCGTTAAGATAAATCTTATTGTGAGCTTTAAAGGTTTTTTTAATGAAGGTATGCATTTTATATTTATTTCTAAGTAAAAATTCTTTGAGCAAAATAACATAGATTTGGCGCTTGTAGAGTTATTGAGGGATTTAGCTAATTAAAGAAACTTTGAAACTTACTAAATTCAGTGACTTTTCATTAACGTTTAAGAATTATGATATATATGATTCTTCGAGCAGGTATACTCTGTGTAATAGGAAATTGTATTATATATGTCATGCATTGTTGGTTGAATTTATGTGAGCTCAAGTATATTTAATTTCTAACTGCACATATTATGTAAGATGCTATTTTTTTTTAAAGAATTCCACCTACAGTGTTCATTTTACACAAGAGATAAATATATATATTCATTATTCTAAGCAAAAACAAATACAATGAAAATTTTAAATTTATTTTATTCGGAACTGTTATCGCTCTATATGAGAGAAGCTCACAATATTTTTTATCGCATTATAAGTATACGTTTCTGATTATACGTATTCATATCGCATTGTACGTGTGAGACTTCACTATATACCAAATTTGAAAGTAACAGTATGAGATAACTCTATTTTTATTTGTGGTTGTTTTGCTAACCCAATCCATATATTACTGAGTCATGGTAAAGGGCGTGGCGCACTGAAAATAACATTTCATCCACGCGACTCTGTTTACGTAATAGTTTATATATGCCCTCTACATGGGAATTTTATACACTTCCTATTAAAGAATTCACTCTATCTAGATATTATTATTATAATCATATGGATGAGTAACAGTGAATCGAGTTAAAAATATTATTTTGGAAAGTTAGAATTCATAGTCCTGTCACGCTTTCTTTCTCTGTTTCTGAAACCTCGAAATCTGTGAGAGACGTTTTTATTTGCCTGTTGCACTTAATTAATGCAGTTGCCCTCTCAAGTCACAACCACTTTCAAGCTTTAAGGCCTCTTAAACAGGCCGTTTATCAGCTATAATCACAATAGGACACGAAAACGCTCGTAAATACTCAAGTATAACTGATGCTCTATACCTTTCTGGGAATTTGAAACTGCTCTTTTTAATCTTTTGTCCACAGATGCTGTCACTTTCATAGCCAAACTGATAATTTTCTCTGGAGAAGTGAGAGATGCCCCTCCAAAGAAGTGAGTCCTGATTGAACTAAACAATGCTCATCCCCATATAGTTTAAGGTAAGTCTGGCATCTTTGGCTTGTCAAAATTATCTTGAAGTTCCCTTGGTTTCATCTGAAACAATTTCAAAACAGGAGGAGCAGCTTGTTTTTCTGAAACAGTCTCCTATGTAACTCGTTGTGTTTCGTTAGCAGAAAAATCAAATAAATAAACTTCTCCGACTCGACGGACCAGAAAATGAATATTTATTGTTACTCTTCGAAATCAGCTTAGTATATAATTTATTGAATTGCTAAAAAATGCGACAATTTCTTAAGCATCCTGGCTCAACAAAGCGATGCGAGAGAGAAATATTTCAAAATGTGCGAGCACAAATACAATTGAATTAAAAAATTGGAAATCAGATTAATTAAAAAGCTTTTTTTCTGTTGCCAGAGAGTTCTTAACGCATAGGCACCAAATGGTCATCTAATAGTATGTGATTCATCGCCAAAGCAAATATTGGACTACCAGTTTTTACTTAAGCTTATTATAATATAGTCAAAGAACACAACGCATAAGATTCTTTCTTGTATTCATTTTCCTCAGGCATGCTATAACTTCACCAAGGAAAAATTAGTCTTTTCAGGAACTGATGTGAATTTCTTGATCTCACTGAAAACTTTACAAATGTATATTTGTCAGTTATGACAATTCAAAATAAAATTTGTCAAACTTTTATATCATAACCGCTATATTATTATTGATCATAATTTCGCTTTTATTTAATTGAATCATTAATTAATTCAATTGATCTTTATTGAATAATTAACATGCTTCATACGCAATAAATTTAAAATTACAATTGTAATTCGTATATATGTTTTGTTAAAGTATTGAAAACGTTGTTTATTTTTTTTAGTTTGATTAGTTGTTTCTTGAAAAAAAGGGATACTCTATGAAATAATTGATAAATCATAATCAGATATTTCTTGAAATAACTAATAATTCGATAAAATAATTGAAAAATAACATAAAAATATATATAATTACTTACAGTATTATCAAAATAATTGTAGGATTCGTTATATAAAATGAATTCTCTTTTTTTTTTTCTGTAACATTATTTTGAGTATATTTATTGAGTTTATAACTAATGTGTTGTATATAGGATTAAAAAAGGTATAAATATCAAAATTGATTTGATTTTAAATATTTAAATATGTTATAACTCTAAATATTTAAATAAGTATTAAAAAATGAGAAATATAATATCAAAATTTTCATACCAGAATTATCCATTAAACATTTTTCTGTCACTTTTTTTATTTTGAAGGATTACAATTAAGTGGTTATTACTGAAATTAAGAAAAAGTTAAACAAAATTTCAATACAACTTAGAAGAATTACTTTTTATTTTAATTATAAATGGAATTAGAACATACTGAAATCCAATTCCCGACCATATTTTAAATACGATAAATATGTAAAAAGAAATATCTTTATCAAATTGTAATAATTTTTTTGTATTGTAAAAATTAAACTAATTCTTGCATTTAATTTTTTTATTTAAAAATTTGATGGTGATTTTATTTGAAATAAATTTTTTAAGAAAATTTAGAGGTTTATCGTTCATCAAAGGAAATATGCTTCATGGATTCAGCCCTTTATTTTCATCAGGATTAATGAATTATTTCTATTAAACTTCCGTAAATAATTAAATTATCTAATGTCACAATCTTTGATTAGATAAAAAAAACGAGAAAAAAACTCTGATTAAATATTTTTTCTTTATCTTAAATAATATTAAAATATGGGAGTAGATTTGTTTTGAGAAGTACTTTAGAAATAATAAAGCCATCCAATAATTCCGTCTTTTACGAGGCCTAACACTCGTATTCAACACAGTACCAAAGGCTTTAATAGTAAAAAAAATAATAAAAAAATTTTAAAAAAAAGAATTCAAAGTTAATTTTAAGAAAAAATGGTATCAGTTTTCTATACTAGTGCAAAAACTAGCATTTTATGTACTAATTTTAGAAATTATTTTCGATTTTTATGGAAAGTGAAAGTGAAAATTATTAAAACTTTTGTCATTTCCCCCGTTTGTGTCGCTTGAAAGTTTGATAGTGGAGTTTTCCTTGTTATTTAGCCTTTTCCGAGCTTGTGCTGTGATTTGGGCAATGCCGGAATAATCTGCTTTTACATGCATTTTCACTTTCAATTTGGCCTGGAGTATATTTTATATAGATCAGAACAAAATCTCAATAAAGTTGAAACATTAATGAATAATTTTAACTAATTTAAATGAAAATTTTATTTAATTGATTAAGAATGAACCTTAAATATAAAGTCTTTTACTTACTGATAATAATCTGAATCTAAACTGATTAACTAAAGTTTTATATAAAGTAAAGTTATGCTTGTTTGATACAAGTGCAATCAATTACCAGTATGATTTAATAATCCATTGTACTTTTTGGTGGAGTAAAAAATATATGAAGCCAGAATCAATGTGATTAAGATTTCAAATTATACGTTTCATAATGTTAATCAAGTGACTGTGACCAAGGCCATATAAAATCCTGTAAGAGTCTTTCAAAATAAACGCTACGATTGAAAACCCTTTCATCCTCTCAATTTTTAAATCAAATTTGTTTAGAGAATTCAATTTAATCTCTATACAATTAATTTTAAAATTAAGAAAAATGTAAACAAATAATGTAAAGTTACTTTCAAAAAAAGTTGGTATTAGTATCTCGAGTATAAAATTGATTTTTAAATAGTAATTTTAAATAAAATGATGAGAATTTGCAAGGCCTTTTCACAATCTAAATACATCCGCATATAATTTGATACAGTTGTTGACTAATGTTGAGTCACCGATTTAAATGTGAAAGAATAATAATAATGGATTATCTGATCTACAAACAAATTTGAAAACAAGTAAAAAATATTCTACGATTAATTCAATGATTTAAATCAGAATATGACTTTATTAATCCTGCAAAAGTAAAAATGCACCTCAAAATATTGCAAAAGAAATATGCGAACTTGAAAATTGCGAGATCCTTAAGCCTATTCAATAATCAGATACCGATTATGACATCAAATAAATTGACTTTATTAATATGTCCATTTCTAATAGAACTCCTATAAATTTAAACAAAAAATCAATAAATACACAAAACAGTTTAGTAAAGCAAACCATCAAACTTCTTTTCTTCATATTTTTAGAATATTTAAATTTATTTAAGAAAGAGATTTTCTACCAAATCCTGTTTTCCAGCATTTATTAATTCAAAAAACAGTAAATTTCACTTATATATAGCGATCTCATCTTATTTTTTGCTACATTATAACTAACTTCTAACAAGAAAAAAAATTAATAAAAAGAATTTTATCTTAAACTAATTAATTTAATCCTAGACATTGAAAACTGATAAGCAATAATTATTTTCTTTAAATCTTTAAAGAAAGACAAAGAGAATGCCTTCCATCGAAATCAAATAGAGCATTTTAAAATGAAATAAAAAATAAGTGAAATTAATCGTGTCTTGAAGATGCTAGCGAGCCGTGTAATCTTAAACGCATTCCAAAAGTAAAGCATCACAAAAGAAGATGACGATAGAAAGAAAAAAAAAAAGAAAGAAAGAAAGAATAGAGAAGAGGAGACTGAATTTGATTTTTGGAGGAATCAGCAACCAGCTTCCACCGCTTCTATGACAACACCACGATGCGAATGTCATTGAAACCTTATTACACGAGACACACCTCCTCCCTTCTCTTCTAGTTCTCCCCCTACTTTTTTTTAATTCTTCTTCCTTCGCATTTGAGAGAAAAGCGAGCTTAAAAGCGCGTAATGAATTTGAAGTGAAAAGCGTAAAAAGGCGACATAGCCACTGCGATACGTCTACAGGTTCGGAAGGCTATAATTGAATAGGGTCCCCGTCACCTCTCGTTTAGATTCGGCCTAAGTGGGTTAAAGCCCGCTAATTCGATCAACTGAAAATCCAGAACACCGGCTTCTTTCTTCATTACGACCTGCTTTACCCCTCACGTCGACCTCTCCCCCATGCCCTTAACATTCTTTATTTTATTTTACTCCTTTTTTTTTCTTTATCCATCGGATCCTCATCGTCTTTAATTACTTGAAGAATCGAACCTCTTCCCTTCCTCTGCTTTTTCTTCCCAGGGGGTCGTCTGTTGCTGTTGGCTGAATTCGCAGGGTTGGATTTGCAAAAATTCGAATTCCACTTTGTGATGGAACGAAAATTAGATTGAGAGAAAAAAGAAAAAAAAAGATTAGAAGGGAAAAAATAACTAAGTAGCTCACATATACACAAAAGAAAAGCGATTGTCAAAAGAAAGTGAAAAATTAAAGAGTAAAAAAGAAAAAAAGTTCGTCGGAAAGAAGGAAGAATATTGGAAGATGCACATAGTGTACAGAGAAAAGCGAATATTGAAGTTCAGGGTTTTTAATTAAAATCTAAATAGGATATCTGGTATCTTCGTTCAGTAATGTCAAGGGTATGGAGAAAGTACGGCATGGAATAGGAAAATCTTCATTGCTTTTAAATTGAAAATTGAAAAGAAATGTTTTAATTTGCAGAGCTTGAATAGAGACCTAATTAAATTAGATCGGATGTCAGAAATATATAATTTACACTATCCTCTATGCATATAGAATTTCTTATTCCCTCTTTCTTACTCAAATTTCTTTTTTTGCAGGGGAGAGTAAGCGTGTCTAATAATTGAAAAATTATCTCCGCTTTTGATCAATTTATCTAATATTTAGAAAATATTTTATTTAAAGATTTTTTTTTTTGAAGTTGCTCTCTAAGATTAAGAAGATTAGTTAAACAAAATTGGGTTCAAAGTTGCTCCTTTATTAAATAGTGTTTTTGTTTTCGTTTACGTTAGATATTTTTTTTTTGTTTTAATTATATAAGAACAAACAAACTTCTTTTGTTAGTAAAAAGTTGCTCTTGCTAAACCCTTTAGAAGATTTTGACAAGGAGATTTACTTATGATATTAAACTTAAGAAAATGTTTTAGTTAGAAGTAAGGCAAATAGTTTAAGTTTCCGATAGAGGATTTAATTAATTTAATTTTATTATTAATGCGATATTCAAATTTAGGAAATCAATTTAAATATGATGAAACTCTTAATTTACAAAATTTATAAGTTAAGTTAAAATAAAATACTTTATTTTTATTTTTGGTAAGGTAAATAATGATTTTTTAAAAGTAAAATACAATTACATTTCTTAAACGATATCGTAATAAAACACAGCAGAATGAAAAATTTATCAACTTTCGGTTAATTTATTTATTGATTACTTTGTACCAAAAATAATACAATTTTCAATTATTCTTCTATCCCATGATTCATTTTTTCCCTTATTCATTTATTTAAAATTTCTTTTATGAATTTCAGTTTGTTAATTCATTCTTCGCATGAAAAAAAACGTTAATTTTTTTATTAATTTATTATATATTTTTATTAAAAAATAGGAAATTAGAAATAAGATTCCCGCATAATAAGATATATCTTCTTTATTATTTAATACTGAGCAACAAATTCACTTTAGTTTTCGTTAAAAAAAAATCTTTGGTACATTTTTTTTTGTATGTACACTTTGTAATATTGAAAACAATTGCCTTTTTTTTTTGCCTTTTTTCAAGTTAAATGTTAAATTAAAAAAACTTTGAATAGATAATGGAAACATTATATCTACTTATTTTGGGTATCAGAATTATTATAATGCATGTACCTTTAATATTATCATTGATAGTGTATAAAGTGCATGTAAAAATATATGAAGATAAATTATTTATAATTTGAAATAATTTTGATCATTTCTAATTTTTTTTTGAAAAATTTCGTATTTAAAAAAATATTTTTCAGGAAATTTTCATTTGGAAATTGTACATCAAATGAAAAATTTCTTAAAATAAAGGCTTTCTGAGCTTAAAAAAGTTATCAAATTAAATTAAAATTAAAAATCTTTATTAACATTAAAAAGTTAATGTATACGTGTCTATGTTTTTGCCCTACAAGGCAGATTGTTGTTCATGTAAGTACATAATTTTACACAAATATACTTTGTAGGGTTGGAATGTATACCTCCAATTGTTTTGAAATCTCAGTCAATTAAAAATGAATCATGTTTTTGAAATTTGGAAAAACTAATTCAAGAATTCTTTTTGCACAAAAATAAAATTTTGTAGCTTTTTAAAAATTTCAGCAAATGATTTTTAAATGAATTTAATTATCTCAAATTTTTTCCCCTAATTCAAACAAATTCTTAAAATTATTTTTAATATGATTTACAATGATATTTTTATTCTTGTAATGATTGTTTTCATTAAAACTAAATAAAATCGTTAAAGCTAAAATTAACAATATTTGTCACCTCTGATATATTATAAAATAAGTTTTTCACAGCATGAAGTTATGCATTTGTTAAATTATATTTTTTCGCCACAAATTCGTTAAGTAGATATATTTTTATTTCACTTAATAAATTTTATTTTGTAAAATATTTTCTCAAATCAACTTGCAGTTCATAGATTTGTCAAAGAAGGCTGCTATTAAATAGTCAAAATAATCCATCCATATACTTATATAATTTTATTTTTAAACAATCATGGCATTTAAATATCTGCTTATGTTTCCTTCTAGAGAATGATTTTTTTCCCTGATGTAACAATTAAATGGTGATTAATGCTACATTGTTTTATAAGATTTGAAAATTGGTGTCAGAGAGAAAAGTTACTCCCCCAAAAACTTAACATTCAAGCGATATCTCAGCCTGCTTCGTCCTATTCACCCATAAGAGGATGGAGTGATTAAATGGCCGACTGAGAAGAGTTCCCTTGCTCTTAGGAGGCTCATGCAATACAGTTACATTAATATTATTATATCTAAGTAAATTTGTTACATCTAAATAAACTTAAATCAATATAATAATATAAAAAATAACAAAATTTTCTTAAGTTATAAATATAAAAAAAAACTGTTGTTCACAAAATAAAAAGGAGAGTGTCCAAAAGCAACATTAAGAATGCTCTCCTAGCAGTAATAAGTTATTCCTAATGCTTTTTGAAATCATGAATTTGAAAAGAAATTTTCATAATTTTTGATAATTTACCCAGCAAAAATGAATTTTTTCTGAGAGATAGCAGCCAAATAGAGTTGTAAGTATCTGCAGAAAAAGAAAGTTGGAAATTCTTTGTAAAACCCCAATTAAAAAGGAAACAGTCTGCATTGCCAAATTCTCCACAGGAACAATTTGATGAATTTAACAATTTAAATCTGAAAAAATAAGCAGAAAAGGGCCCATGGCTAGTAACAATAATAACAAGATGCTGATTAAGGTAGATGTAGATTATTAGACTCCGTGTTCAATTATTTTCCCTTTCCATCTTAATATTAAGCTTTAACTATTGCGTTTTAACAATGTGGACGATATTTACTAGTTAAAATCAAACAAAGGTGCCACGGATAAAGAAGAGAATCATACCATTATTTATTATATAAATACAATAAAAGATACAGTAGCAGTTCAATATTTTCTTTATAAATAAACATAGTTTCCACCACTCCATGTGGACAAAATTTAAATAGACAATTTTACAGAAGCAAATATACAGTCATATAGCACTTTGCCAACACATATATACGTGGGAAAGGCATTCGTTTAGAGCAAACTGTTCAAAAGTAACAGACATTATTATCTTTAATTTGGTAATAAAGGAATATGCGAAGGTGATATTAGGAAACTGCCCTTAGCATTAAGATTAATTTGAAATAGTATATTAATATTAATTTGATATTAATATTAATTTGAAATCCCTTTATAGTTGCGTTATACATGTTACGGCCAAGTTAGACATTTCAGGGTCATATAGAATATTTTTATTTATACTAAATACCACTAAAATCATCCTTTCATCGCATGTATGGAGTATCTTCGACCCTATAATAAGGAAGAGTGAAATTAATAATTTAAAATTAATAATGCATCAATAATTATCACAAAACTCATTTTATACCTTCTTTAGAATAGCTTTAGTTGTTCAAACAAAAGATACAATTCATTGTCATTTTATCGTACAAATTCAAGAAATTAAAAATGAAAAGCAATCCAAAAATGAAATATTATGCAATGATAGTATAAAATATTGTAGTACATAGTATAAATAGTAGTTCATTGTATTAATTAGAAAAAAATAAGTCTAACATATGAATCTATAGCATGTTTTTAATGTAGTAAGAATAGTTAATGTAATGCAATCCTCATAGAAACAAAACACCCTTGAAATTCAATGAATAATGGATTGTATTCCTTATTGATGACAGCTGCATTTATAAAAATACAAAAAAAACGGACAGGCCGTAATCAAATTACAAACAAAATCATAAAATGGTCTATCAGATAGTCGTGCTTCTCAAATTCCAATTATCAACATAGTTTTCAACTTGGAACAATAAATAAAAAGTAATGCTGCTATAACTAATTCCTTAGTTAAGAAAACATTTTCCATTTGATAATTTTAAATGGTTAATAAGCAGATTTCAAAAGTAGAGACCAAATTAATGAAATGTTTGCCAACGTTTAGTAAACGCATCTCATTTTTTGAAAAATGATGAATAGGATGAGTTGGAGTAGGAACTAATTCAGCAGAAACTGTCATTTTGTTCAAGGTAAAAGAGTAATATGAGTTTCAGAATAATATCTTATTTTGTAAATTGATTATCATTTTCTGTAAGATATGTTGAGGAGTGCCTTTCTTTAAAGAAATAATTTGCTAAATAATCACTGTCGCTGATAGAAGCCTTCCAATTACCTTAGAGAGAAACGGATAAAAAGGGAAACTTGTTTCAGCTTCTGATAACAATAATGAATTGATTTGGAGTTAATATATTTAAAATGACGAGAAACTATTGTAAAATATTTAAGAATACATTTTGCTGTCTGCACCCAATTATCTCAATGATATTAAATCGCTTTTTGATTGTATCTCAGAAAAAAAATTCTATTCTGTGGAAAGTCGCTTAAAACTTAATATTTCAATCGTAAATATTTTTAATTATTCTTTTTTTATTTTGGTAAGAAACATTTGGAAAAATAATGTTTATAAAAACGTAAATGACTGAATATCATGGCACACGAGATGCTTAAGACTTAGGGGCCCGCATTAAAATTAATAAAAATTGGTAGTACAATTTAGTAGAGTATTTCAAGTAGAACATTCAATGTATTATTTAATTTTTTTTTTTTTAGATTTACACCACCTGAAAAAGCATACCTTACATCCTTATCATCCACTTCAATGGTGGGATATGGAATGTAATTTTTATCAGGGAAATCGTAAACTGATTATTATTAACCATTTGCAATTAGAAAAGTAATTCGATACATAATTATTCAGTTAATGCAGGGATTTGTTTATTATTCCAGAAAATCCTAATCACATCCTAATGAGTTTTGGGGTAATAATGTATGCAATGCAATTGGAAGTGACAGCTTTATGAAATTTCACTGCAGAAAACCAAATTTCAAAAGCAATTAAAAAAGAAAACAAAGCCAATACAGTTTCGAATTAAATTTTTAAATCCACAGATGAAAAAAGGATGAAAACTGGAAATATTTCCTAAGAACATGTACGAAGTAAAAAGAAAACAGCTTATGGATGGATAGCTTTGGAGATTTCTATTACAAAGTACAGTTCATTCTTTAGTCGACAACGTAACGATATAGATTTCCTACCCCTCAAATGCAATATTCAAGGGTGCTTCTGATGTAAAAAGATGCTTCTTTTCATTCGGCATCCTTCCTTCCTGATGTGGGGGGAGGTACTTACTCATCCGCCCTCACCCTCAGTTGGGTTCTATTGTTCCATCCAGAGAGCATCGAGAGATTTCCCCGGAAAAAAGAAAATGTTGGTTTCGAATTTCGAGCGGACATCATGTGTCATCCGCAGATGAATTTACCAACCTGCTGTATTCTCAGGCAACCCGGAATAATCTTTGATGTCAATAGAATAAAAAAAAATGAGTTCCGCTGCTTGAGTAGAATAATCTTGGAGTGAACGGAAAATACCCTAAAGATTTCAATGGCTTACATAGAAGACAAATGGCGGTTAAAAGCTACTCCTATTTCAAATCCTGTAGACCCAACAAGTCTTCTTTTTTTTTTCATCAATGGAACTTTAAAATTCAGCTTCGTTTTAATCATTTCTGATCTTGAATGAAATCTTTAATGTTTGAAGATGGTAATAACGGAAATTTTTAGTATACAACTGATGCATTTTGAAGAATTATTACATCATTATCCTTTCTGCTACATATCCAATAACTGGAATTTAAACTTCTGCTTCAAACTCTTTTTCCGTTTATTATTTATTTATCCCTTTCTATCAGAACTGCATTAATTTATATTATCACAGAGTTTCGTATAAATAATTTTATACGATGCATTTGGATTTATTAAAATTATACAAATTAAATGCTTCAAAAAGTTAAAAAATAGATTCTTAAAAGTAGTGCATAAAGTAGTGTTTTCAAAAGTAGTGCTTAAAGAGCAACACAAAAAATCTGAAACTGTATTAAATTCTTCACATGTACCTTTCATTCATTTTCTTAAGATTTTGCGATTAATTAGATTGAAATCAATTAGAATCAAATCGACTCCCTAGTTCATTATATTACATTCAATCGAATTTCACTTAAAATTTCAGAAACTGCTATAATCTCCCGCCAAAATTTGAATGCCTTTTATTATTTAATTCTTTTTTAATATTTTCAAAATAGTGGAGCATTTGTGGAAATGCCTTTGTGATTTATCAGTTTCAATAAGAGCTTAATCTCCTATTGTGTAAAGAGATTAGCTACCTATGTTTTTATGACCAATAAGGTACCAAATTTGTAACATATATTTGATATTGATATTAGAAATACGTACTAATTTTCTTTTTTGTAATTTGTTACATGTTTCAGATCACGTGTTTACACGTACACACATGAATAGATGGAGAGGGGGAGAGAGAGAGAGAGAGAGAGAGAAAGTGAGACATATATCCAGTCAAATCCATACTGAATTGCCTGAAATTTGATACCCTTGACAATTTTGCTTGAATGCAGTGAAATTCATCTGCCTGGTTTGTACTGTTCTTGAATTAATGTGCTCATATGAATACATAGAAGCAGATGCATATACTTATTTAGGACTGATTTAAATTCGGTACAAATCTATAATTTAAGCTTAAAAAATTATATGCCAAATCTCATTTAACTGCCTCTTCCCCTTTTTTTCTTTGAATTTTCTTTTTTCACAGACAGCTATGATTTTTAAAATATCATTATAACACACAAGGAGGTCCGATAAACTGAAAATCATAGTTAAGATATTTAAATTATTTGGTGGCTACATTACTTTCTCTTCGAAAGCTGAAAATTCTAAAAAAATACTTCAAGAAATTGGTTGTATTCATTTAATAGAATATTTAAAACAGTTATGTATAAAGAAAATAGAAAACGAAATTGAGAATTGATAGGAAACACTGTGAGTTTAAGTTGAAGAATTTAAATACAATGGGAAGACGAAAATTAATAATGAAATCTTCTGAAATACTGCATTAACCAAACTTTGCGAAAATCGTTGTTTGCTATGCTTTATAATAATTTATGAAAGAAAATAAGTTAATTTAAAATATTATTTTATCAGGATTCTTCTTATAAATTCTTTGTTTGGTCTAAAAGACTTTAAGGGGAATGAATTTTAATCGACGGGGATAAAAATATTGACATAAAACAAAGTATAAAATGGATTTATAGGTATTTATGAAAAAATTTTATACCGCAAGCTTATGATATTGCACTATGCAATTGTAAATGCATTATCGTAACTTATTCTGATTCTAAAATTTTAGGTATTTTGGTTCAATGTATTGAAAAAAATATTTTATGCTATTTCATTTTATTCGGAAAAAGAACATTGACATCAATGGAATGGGATTAAATATTGAATTTGTCAAAAATATACAATATAAAATATATTTATGTTAATTGCAATTTCGATTCGTAATGGTAAGAACACAGAATTTTAAACATAAACTCTAATATGTTTTGGTATTTGTGTAACGTCGTTTGATTCAAAGTACCAAAAAACATAACATGCATTTTTATTAAATTAAAAATAGATGATAATCTTAAAAGAGTCAGAAAAAAACATATTTATAATGCAGCATATGAATTAGTATTTAATGGTTCTAATGAAACTTTTCTGATTTCTTACATCAAGGTTATGATTGACTATAAATTTAGTAGCAAACGATCAAGTGTAAGATATTCCTACATATGTCTAGCAACGTTTTTGGTTAAAAATACTGAACAGGCATTATATGGAGAAAGTGTGTACTATTCAAAATTTAGTAATATATAACCTATAAATAACTTTTCTAAGTAATTGAATGCTGAGAACTGCCTGATTCTCACCTAAAAAAGGGATAAGAAGAACGGCAGCTGCGTGACAAGACATCTCGATTTACCTTCTCCCCCTTCAATAAAAAAACTTTTTATATCCTAGATGGCTGCTATACTTTTTTAAAGATCTCATTCTTAAGTCCCAACATCTCAAGGAATTTCCACTCAGTTAAGCCTAAGTCCATTGAAGTATCTTTGCAACAGACGCTATTCGGGATTAGCTTCCTGTCATTGCTGGGCTTTCGGGTGGAAATATGTTAGGCAAAAATCAATAGAGCGTTCTAATGGAAACGATATCGAAAACTTCTGTATCCCCCTGACTGTCCGGGGGTCCCCCAAAGCATCACTCGCACCTGCACAACTCCCATTGCTTTGAACCGTTTTGCCCGACTTCTGGCACCTTACGTCGGCTTTTCTGGAATCATGGGTTTTGATGGTCTGAACAACATAAGAGCAGCTGCCAATCTAAATTTTTGGTTCCGTTTCGCTTCACCAAAATAATTTTTCTCATGAAGGATGGGCAATTTTTTCCCCCATGGTTTGGGCTCGATTAGGTAAATGTTGATGTTGTTCCCATTTTATCTTATTTTCATCAACGAGAAAGATGGATGAAAGTGTTCAGAGAAACATATTTCATCCGGGAGGTTATTTTCTCCTACACGAATTGTAGCAAATGATTTTATTAAAAGTAAGTTTATCAATTACACTTAACGACACTAGATTATTTAAATTATTTTAAAAATAATTTTTCAAACGATTATTTACATAACTTTTTTCTTTTATAAAAAATAAATTTTTGGCTTTATTTTGATTTAGCAAGTAATATATATTCTTCTTTTTAAAAGGATACTCGTATAATGCCCATATATCATTTATGAATTTTTGGCTTAACTGCCTGTCATTGGCCAATCTTAGACTTAAAATCAGATTTCAGCTAAATCATCTTTGTCGAAGTTTTTCGTTGATTAATCGCTTGTTAAAATAAACATAATATCATTGGCGATTTTGATACGTGTTTGGCGGTGGGGAGTTTAATCGGTAGAATGTAGTTAATCCACTAATACTAATGAAAATTTACTCATAAATTTTGAATTGCGTATGTTTGCAGAAGAAAGTGAAATGATTTTATTTACAAAGAATTTTTAATATATTCGTTGCCATTCCTACTGAATGAAAATTCTAAAGGCATTTTTTAAATATTACATTCATTTACCTGCTTGTTGAATCGTATCTCCGCTGAAACTATAATACATAAATTCTTGATTCTAGCTTTTGTTCATATCTGTGCTACAATTTTTGCAGTTAAATATCAATTATACTCATTTTCTGAATGTTTTCTGTTTAAAGAAGCCCTCATTAAAATTCCTGGATACTATGGCAATTATATTTAACTTTTTTTTCATGCTTAAAAACATTTTTAAGGTAAAACATAAACATTAAGCTTTTATATGTATTAGAATGAAAGTAAACTAATATCTCCAGAGAACCAGGGAGATACCGAAGATCAGTATTTTAAATAAATTTGTTTTAATATTTAGCTTCAAAATGATTTCAGGTTGAATGTGTTAAGATGCCAGTCTTTCTCTTACAACAAAAATTAATTGTCAAATGCATCATAGTATTAATTGAAAATGAAGACATGCAATTATTTAGCGTTGATTTAGTTTCTGCATATGTTTCTTCTTTTCTTTCTCCAAATCCTATTAGCAACTCATTTTTCATAATAAATTAATTTTAATGCTACATTTGCAAAATTTCTACGAACTTTTGTAATTCTTATGACAAAAGATTTGAAATAACTTTATTGTACATCTCAAAACAGCATGCTCATGTTTCACATCACAGAAGTGGCTCTTCTCAAAATCTAAACAAAACAAAGCTCTCTTTTCAAAAGTAATTATGCATTTATAGCTGGAATTGTCATGAAATGCCTAGTATATTTATTCTCTAGAGCCTCGTAACCGAAATAGCTTTTGTAATCTTCCAAAAATCTAGCATTTGAACAACATAAGCAACCTCCTGGTTTTCGTTTTGTGAACTAAATCACTTAGTGGATTAATTGTAAACTTAATTAAGTTAAATAGTGAGTGGGTAATTAGTTTAGTAGTAAGTTGTCCATTACTTATGTCTAAAATCTAGAGATATCCCTTAAATTATCTTAAAGTAGAATAATGATTTGCAAATAAAATATTAGCTTGGTTATTATCTTCTTTTTAACATTATTTTAATGATCAGGATATGTTTTAAAAAACAATTAATAGCATAAATATTTAAGCATATATCTTTCTGTATTTTTATATTGCACTTAATAATAATATAAATAATTAATAAAATTTTGCCTTTCTTTTTATTTCAAATATTCCTTTTTTTTTAAAGCTTGTAGTTCGATAAAATTATTTAAATAATCGCCTTTTTTTAAAGATTAAAATCCTAATAAAGTTAAGTTTATAAAGATTGTATGACATTAAAAATACATAAATTATTATGAAAAGAAATAAGCAACAAATTATTGCTCTTAAAAAAAGATTCGGACTTCATTTCCATAAAGATGCATCCTGAGTTTTTACTACTGAATTTTTTTCTACTGAAAGATAACAATCGTTCACGCACTCTCACATTGATTCCTATTAAGAGGAGTTCGGTGATTGTGCTGCCAAATATGGGGGTGGGTGGGTGAAATCAGATATTTTCGAATTTAATGACGCAGTAGTTAAAATAGGCTCGATTCCCATTGTGCCTGAACCTCAATTAAGGATATAGTGGGTGCTAGATTTCCTGTAAATTCTATAGCAAACTTTTATTCAAAAGTATTTAATAATTCGATGTTTCCAGATGTTTAGGCATAGGATACAGATATTAAGATACAGGCATAAGATTAAGATAAGTACTGTCGGACCAAATGTGCATTTCGTGTTGAAATTCTTTGAAATTTTCGAATGTCATTTAATTCAGGAATACGTTACTTTCGGTTTTTTTTTATATCTACATGAATTTGATTACTCGTAGAACACTGTAGCAATTAAAGTCACTAACTTATTATATGATAAGTTAAAACATTTTAAAAACATATAATTTTCTAAGAATTGCATTTTTTAAATCAATAAAAGTATTTAATTTTAAAAAATTATTTTTATTTAACACTAAACATCAAGTTACAATTAATTTTTTTATTAATATCAGTAGTCAGTTATAATTTTCAATAAATAAATTATCAGACGTATTAATTCCATTTCATTTGACCAAATATATTTATTTAAAAATCGATGAAGATATTGTTTCAAAAACGATATTTTAAAATGAGCTTAATGATCTCATGAGTATAAACTAGCATTTAACAATCGGTAAATCAAAGCTCCTCAATGATCTTCCTAATTTTCAAAAATATAATCGAACTAAATAACAATCACCAATAAAAATTCTCTGAATTTTCTTAATTACTCTGAAAACTGCTATAAAATAATGATTCAAATATCTAAATTGATGATGTCTTTCAATTTATTAATTCCTAATGATAACGATTAAGAAAATAGTCACTGGTAAATTGTCGTTTATTCCTTAAATCTTTCAAATAATATTTTAAATAATTAATAATGTACTTTCTGTAAGATTTAATAATTAAAATTTTCACATTCTTTGGGCATCGTTTTAATTTTTACAATAGATTGTGGTGAAAGATTGAATGAATGGAAGTATATATACAGCCTTATACACAGAGTTAGATAATCTCACGATTCACTCGCAAATCTCATTTTGACAGTTTTATTATCTTCTAGATAATTCTCAAATCAAATTATAATGTTTCATTATCTGTATATTTTTCCATGAAAATTTCATTATCTTTACTATACATTTTACGCATAAAAAGGTTTTATTTCATCATATACCATATTATGATAGTATAAATAATAAATCGCAACTTTAAAATCTTTTAATATGGCTGCCCTCTGAGCATATTCTCTAGCGCTCCACAATTGACTGATTTGTTCTTTCTTACATGTTTTATTTCAGACTCCGCGGATATAATTTATTAACAAGTCAATACAGCTGAACTTTAAAGAATAAACATGCGTTTGATACTTTCAGAATTCGCCATCTGAGATATGGAATGTATCTTCATCGCTTACCAACCAATACTGCAACAAAAGCGGCAAAATATTTTTTATAAATAAAAAATATTTTGTCTAGTTGTATTGCATTTAGCTGTCAGCTTATGAGAAATCTGGATGTATTAGTGTACACTTTTTCACTTTGTAATTTATAGTTTTTCAATTTGTATAATACCATGCTCATTATTTATTCTCCTGTGAGAAGTAGGTGGATTACGAATGATTCCGTCCTTTCCGTGTTATATGAAATCTGTCTTTAATTCATTCTTTGACTTTAATTTTAAAAGTATGTTTGAAGTTTTCTTCTGGAATATTTGTAAAAAAATCTATTATGCTAGGTATTTTAGATTTGTTGGTGCAATTTTCCTCATTGTTTATACCTCTATTATAAATGTTACAAATTTACAATCTTTTGTCTTCCGTTGTTAATATTTTTCAACATTACTTGCAAAAAGAATTTAACTAATTTACATAAAACCCGAAACAGATAAATGTTTTAAATTCACTCTGTAGTTCATGGTTCCTTGTATGAAAGAAAATGTTCTTCGTTTTCCCAAATTTAACTGTAAATTTGGTAAGAAAATATGACACGAATGCATTTTTAGTATGTAAGTAGAAAAATTGTTGAATGTGACGGGGTTTTTTTTCCCTTCAAATTTTAATGGAAGATTCAAAGCAAAATAGAATACAGTAATGATTTTGTTTATTAATCTTAAAGTTCTTACTAAAGTATGCACCGTAGCATTTTAACACTCTCAAAATGCAACTGTGCATTGCTATATGGAGTTAGAACCCAAGGTTTAAGCCTCTATTTAAACAACAGTATTATATCGAGAAATATCAAGGAAAAATTATTCCATATGACGTCGCAGCCACACGGCGGAAACTTCATTACATCTCTTAGAAATAAATTTAGAAACTAGATTATATTTATCTATTTAAATAACTATAATGGAATTACTTTAATACCTATTTCATTTTTTAAATTGTCGCTTCATTGGTAGTATATAGAAAAACTCATTTTTAAATCCTAACAAAAAGTTATATCTTTCACTTATGAAAATTAAAAAATATATATATTCTCTGATTAGAAGATAAATTGGGATATTTTGAAATAAAAGTTGAAATTTTGAATCAAAGTATGTGGAAAAGAATGACATCTGATTAGGTACCCCATTTCCCAAACTTCTATGTCTCTCAAACATTAACAGTCTATGAAAGATTTAACTGTATCTAAAACATATTTTCAGTGAAAATTGCGCTCAAAACCTTGGCAGTCTGATTCTAAATCAGAAACTTGACCCTGAAACAAAGTAGGACATATTTTTTTAACGAATTGATAACTTTCACCCCCCCCCCCCTCGCCAGTAAGGAGACATTAGACCAAAAACAGACTTAAAACGAAAATAAACGTGACGATAAGCCTATATACATCTTGAGTCTCTTGTGGAATGAGGTTCTTGAACCATCAGTAAATTGATAATGCTACAGAGACTCAACCACTAGATCACCGCCATAGCTCAATTAGTTTTCCGAATTGTTAGAATTTATATTTTCGTAAAAAATAAATTGAATTAAAAATATGAGATGCTTTTTACATTCCTTTTCACAAGCTATGTAACTGAAACCACCAGCACTATTTTAAAATAATAACAGTGTATGTAGTTAAAAATGTATCGGAAAAAATTGATTAAAGTTTCATAAACAATTTTTCAGAAATATAAGAAAAGAAAATATACCAGTTACTTTTTCTAATATTTTGCCTGCTATTTTCTTAAAGTAATTGCCTTTAATTTAGCTAATAAGGGTCTTTTCACTCTTCTTATCCAAAATGATAAGCTAAAAATGTAGAAAATAACTGAAAGTTTTAAAATGAAAATCTTCCGTTATAGAAACAAATTATCAATAAGGCATCTATTGCGGAAGAAAGTGGATGCCTCAAGCTAAAATAAACTATTGTTCCTGTTTGACAGAATTAAAAATTATTTTCTAGAAAAATCAATTTTTTTATAACATTTTTGTTGTTTCTTTTTACGAAAATTTCAATCAAGCATTCGGTTTTTGTTTTTAGGAAAACATGGAGAAGAGGATATTTCTTATTTTTACTTTATAATAGCAAGAATTAAATATTTTCGTTCTTAAAAGTATATAGTTTCCAGTCATATTTCTTTTAAAAATGGTTTTTATATTTTTTGTTCTAAAATATTGTTTTTAAGTACTTATTCATTCCGTAAGTATAGAATTCCTCCCCTTGTTCGCTGGAGTTAAAAAATAAAATTCATTTCAGTATTTGCATTTCTTGTTGTTGAATATTTTTAAAACTCTTAATGAATAATATAGACACATCTTGGGTACTATGTTTTTTATCTGTTATTTTTCAAGAAAAAATGAAGCATGAGCTTCAAATCTTCTTTTCTTCAATAAACGTAAAAACAAATAAGTATATGAGATATTTTTTAATTTGCAAATATAAGATATGGCTAATTTCAAATCTAGCTTCTCTGTAATTCAAATATCTTCTTTTTCCTTGAATTTCCTATTTATATAATATTAAGAGATCAAACAGAATTCAAAATCGTTTTCATTAACACGCAATCAAAATTAAAAGTTATATCATTTTATTTCTAAATTATTTTTGTTAATTCAATATGTATACTCATTTCCCTCCCAGGATCATTTTATGCAGTAGTGCAGTCGATTGAAAAAATCATCAGAAAAATATTTCACATTTCAAAAAATGTTTTGAACAGGATAAATGTGAATTTTATTATTTATGTTTGAAATCTTTTGAACAATTATTCAATTCAAAGAGCTTGCTTGTTTTATTTAATTTAATTGAATTCAGAGGCACGTATGTTAAAGTTAATTTGATTTAACTTAGAGATGTAAGACCAGTTTTGGCTCTGCTCTACCAAATATATTGCGTAGACTAAAAGTCTTTTTGTTTTAAAAGTTTATTCAAAAAAATCTATCATATGAAATTGCAACTTTTACAGTCTACAACAAATACATAAAAAGCTACAAGAAAAATACAACACTGAAGCATGCTCAAAAAAAAATCAGATCAAATGGTAAAATAATTAATAATTTTTAAGAAAGTAAAAAGATGGAGAGGTTTTTTTTCCCCTTTCTATCATGTTTTTATCAATATCACACATGCTTTCCCAGCAACATTTCAACCATTGCGAAGATGTCGATAAATGATTTGTTGCCGGAATCGCCTAGAAATTTGAACAATTATTCTTGGAATATATTCACTATTAGAAGGAAAAATAGGCAGAATATGTAGATAAAAGTAGGACATTACCTTTTTTCTAAAATATAATTGTTTACATAAAGAAATATTAATAATTATTAACTGACACACCTGATACAGCTTTACCAAAAAAAATAAGAAATAATAAAGAGAATCTTGATTTTTTTAAAACTTATAATGAATGAAGAAGTGATGCATTAAATAATTGTCGAAATAAAGAAAATGATTGAATCATCGCAACAATGAAAAGTAATGCTGCAAATTATGTGTATATTTTTTAATTTGCCAAAATTCATTAAAAGATTATGCGTGAACTAAATTGGAACCTTATAAAGATTATTTGGGTAGTGACTTTTAATAGCATAAATATCATTTCAGTATGAGAATATGTCCAGATGCCATGAACGGAAAGCATGAAAACTTTCATTAATTTTTAATAAATTAAGATGTTGAAAATTTTAAAAAAATTGTTCCTAGATGATCGGTTTTCCCCTCCAAAATTTTTCTTCAACAAATTTGATAGTTCTAGGTGCAAATTTATACCAGAAAAATTTGGACCTATAGAGTTTCAACAAACACATAATTAATCGAATGTGTGTTCCACATACACACAAATGTACACTCGCTTTTATTATTAGCACAAATTCTTAAAGGCGAAGTCATTTGTATTGTTTAATTTATTTATTGTAATTGTCACCACCTATTTTTGGCATTTTATTTCTGTGGTAAAGTATGTGTTAAAGCGAATGCAAAAAAAAGGTTGTTATTGATCCGTGTTTCCATTTCAAAGCAAATGTCAAAATGGAATATTATAGAGATGATGTAGGATTACGCATTGAGCTTATTCCTGCATCTACTTATTATTCATTTTTTTATCTTCTAAATCATATTGAAATTAGTAGAAAATACATAATTTCGTGAAAAATGTGGTTGAAATACTTATCTATATAATGAAAGTGACTGGATTAAATACAGAAGCAAAATATACCTATATATACACATATAGTTTGCCTTAGTTTCATTGGAACCATTAAAGGAAGTTAAGAAAGACTGACTAATGATTTAAAAAATATATAATTTTATTGTCTCAAAGTTAATGATTAAAAAACATTTTTCTGCACTTACTCAATTTCATACTATTATTTTTTGATATGAATAATTAAATAAAATTTCATAATTAAATAGAAAAAAAACGTAATCAGAAATCCAACAGTGATTTTTCCATCTAAAATTTGAAAAAAAGTGGGGGTTTGGGGAATTTAAAAAATTAAAATAAAATTTTAAATTAGAAAAAATATTTTATTCTACGAATTAATAATTAATTATTCATTGCTTAGTAAATTTTATAACAAAATTAAATTGAATATTCTATAAAGAGGTTTATTCACATGTATTGGATAGAAATTTCTAGATAAAACATAAAAATAGCAAATGTTACAAATTTATTGAACATTTCACTGAAATGTAACCACACATGTAACAATTCAGTTTTAGTCAGTATTACCGTTTAATATTCTTTTTCCTTAAAGAACTAGTTCAAGTTACTTATCTTTTAGCTTATTTTTTGTTGAAATTTTAAACTAATCTAATTTTAATACATAAATTATGTGTAAGTACATTTTTTTCTATTTAAACCTACATCAAATATACTAATTGAAATATTTATTGGAACTGTTTATAAAAGATAAAAAATTCTTGTTCGTTTTAACTCAGGATCTTTTTTATTTTAATTTCTACTTGTACAGCTAATTCTTTTATTATATATTCAATTCTTTACTATATTGTTATTCTAGAATTCATTTTAAATTCGCCTAATTCTTTTAGATATGCAAAACAATTTTTTTATGAGTAACTTCCATTGTATTCCTATCTTAATGCTTATTTTTCTATCCAAATAAGATGAAATAAAAGAAAAATATTGTTAACGTGGATTTTAGAAGCTTCGGCTTAGAATAAACACCTGCAAAATCTTTGATTGTATTATTTTGATAACAAACATGTTGAAAAAATTAATGTAAATATTGTGACATTATTAGTCGCAATATTTCAAAAAGTTATTGTAAGGAACTGTTTTTTTATTATTAATAATATCTTTTGTTGTGCATAAAAATATATTCTTATTGTTTGAATGCATATGAAAAGAAATATTTTCTGATTCAAAAATTGAACAGTCAATATTTACTCATTGGATGTTTTTATCATTATGGTACGTCTTTGATAATCTGGAGTTAATTCTAATGCATTTGTAAGAAAAAAATTTATATAGAAACTTGAAACTTTTATTTAGTTTTTATTTTATTAAAGCTTGCACTGATAAGCTATAAAACCAAGTTGTAGATCTTTGACTATGATATTGAAAATTCTCTTGATTGATATCGCAGGTTATACAAAAAATTTACTATATACTATATACCAAATCCCCCGTTATAAGGATTTAGAAGAATATTGAAGACATAGTTATTATCACCATCGGATAATACTTCATTAAGAATAGTTCATTCGTTTGAAAATGATCCGACTAAGCTTCGATTTACTTTGGTTATATTTAGGTGCCATTTCGAAACGTCATGAGTGCTATTTTAGTAAGGACCTAAAAATTTTGAGCTGCGTTCAAATGACAAGGATGGTGCTGGTTCCAGTTTCTAAACTACCAATCCACACTAACGATAGAACGTTTGACTCCGATGGATTTAACACGTTTTGGACCCGTTAAAGAGTGGATTTCAGTTTGAATTAAATTTCAAGCCTGGATGAAATCACAAGGTCATATTACCCTTCAGAATTTGAATTTAATTTAATTGTTAGAAAATCACAACACCGAATTTTTTCTATTTAAAATTCAATTTGATCGTCAATAATCAATATCCGATATGAAAAAAAAATCAAATTGTGTTATGCTGTTACCTTTTCTCAAATACAAAAATTAGCTGTATTGTAATAGATTCATGTTGAAAGAACACTTTTACTCAAAATAATGTATATTTAGAAGCTAAAAGTAAAATTCTCTCGTATTCTCATACCAGGAATTTCGCTTCTTTATTTCGGGAGGGAGAAGAACTTAAGGATAATCTACCAGCCCTATAATATCTGTAAAACCGAATGCTCGTAAATTTAGAGAGAAAAATAAATAAATCGATAATTCTGGTACTTAAATCCCAAAAAGTTATCATCAGTTAATGAGTAACTATGCCTTTATGTAAGAGTTCGTAAATAAAGAGTTTATGGAATTGACTTTTTTTTCAACAATGAATTCATCTAACTGAATATATTCACACAACAACGCGATTGCACAACAAAAGTAAATGTGCATGTCATTGAAGCATTTATTAAAATGCTTTAGTGTACTGCACATTACGCATGTGTCTGGCAACTAATATTTTTGGCTACCGTATAATCGAAATGAGTAACCATCTTATATTTTATGATTTCACCTAACTACAAATTGTGTCATTGTGTCTAACGCTGTTATATGACGTCATGCCCTTCTCCATCCTGGAAGATGTACAATGAGTTCCAAAATTAAACTGGTGCGGCATTCTTGGCATATTACATTTGAGTATGAGTTCAAAAATAGAAATGAATGAAAATAGCGAAAAACTATTGGTTGGAAAAACTATAAAACTATTGGAAAAAGAAAATATACAGAAGTCACTTGCAGAAAATCATACTAAAGCAGAGGTAATATTATATGTGACGACGGCCATACCCTCAACATAATACAGTGTTTCTTTTTTAAATAAATAAGTCTCGTCGTACTTAGTAGAAATGAAAGAATAAAGTTAAATTTAAATTTAAGAATAAAGTCCAAATAAAAATTAAATACAGAATAATACATGCAAAATGTCACTAAGTTTGCTAGTTGTGGTTTTGAGTTCACGTACACATGCATACAACAGTGTTAATAGGAAATTAGACACGTAGCTATAATAATGGTATCCAGATTGTATGTTAAAGATCCTTTTTCTAGTTTGTTATGTATTTTTTTTCTTGCATGCCATGATTCACGAGTAGAAGAATTGACAAACGACCGGTCTACTGATTAACATGATCAAAAATTCTAATAATGAAACCATATGCTCACTTTCGTCGGTATAGCTCTTTGTCAATGATTGATGTTTTTTACTTTAGAATCACCTAGGTTCATTGACCTTTTATCTTCCATTCGATTGAAATAAATGGATTAATGGCACACTATTTATGGTGAGCAGGATTTTTTTAATTATAAGAATTACTTAATTGCACACACACACACATGTAAACAAAGTTTCCCTAAGTAAATTTAACCATAAAATGTCTCGAAATTGTAATTTTAATGAAATACTTAATTTTCTTTTTCTATTCTGATACGTTTTTGCTTTACTAAGTTCGGAAAAAAAAAAGAAATTGTTCTCTTTTTTTTTTTTTTTTTTTTTTTAATTTAATTAATTTTAAAAATTAAGCCAAATTCATTAAAATCTCGAGATTAAATTTTTTGACAATGATAATGTTTTTGTTTTTATCTTTTTATGTATACAAGAAAAAAAATTTAAAATGATTAAATTTAGATTTTTAATTACTTTTAATTGGAAAACTAAGATTCGAGAGCTAATTTTTCATTAAAAATGATTTGATTCGTCTTATTTTAAATTCTCTTCATTCCTTACGTTCTCTTTTAGATTTATAAATTATTAGTTAAGTAATATTGCATTATAACTGTATTACTTTTTCTTACTTGAAAAGCATCCTTGGTATTTCTCTTTAATCAAAATTTCCGGAAATAATTTCGTTGATATTCTTATCAATAGAAAACCCCAGCAACATTATACATTATTTCTTCGAAACTTAATCTTGATTTATCAGTTTCCTAGAAAACGCCCATACATTAATTCATAATAAGGTTATTGTAACTCAAAAAATTCCCCCTCCAAATCATCCGTAATTGTCTCTATATCTTAATTAACGCAGCAACTCACTCGCTATCTTATCGCAATTCATCATTCGGTTCAAAGTTCCATGGGTGAAATGTCCGTTACACGACAGGAATTCTTTAAGTGTTACCGCAAATTCCGTATTTAAACGATTTTCTTTGAAACAACTGTTTCATACCATTTTTCGATTCCATCTGAAACAGCTGCTTATTAGAATCCAATTTGTGCAAACCACAGATCCTATTTAAGAGATATTTCAGCCTACACAAGTTAGGTGCAATACGAAAGTCAATTTCAGCAAAGGAATTCGTAGAATGATTAGTAACGTGGCTCCGGATGCGGGTCCTCGCTGTTAAAAGATAATTGCCTTTTACACGGAAAACAGAACAGTAGTCTGCAACAACTGACGATTTTCCTCTTCAAGGTCGTTTTATCGGATTAGAACACGGACAATAGGCATGCCGGAATGGCCCGGACTTGATGAGTATGGTTCAGTGTAATAAACCAGTTAAGTGGGAGTGTTCGGACATGAAAGTAAAAGGTCTGGAAAAATGCGAGTTGTAAATTATACATTTCGTAAGTTTTGTGGAAAGTTGAAGAGTGAAGTCTGAATGCAAAATGCTAGTTACTGCTGTTATTATTCAGCTTATAAAACATTGAGAGATTTTCCGTTTGTTTTTGTTGTTGAAAAGAGGGAGTAAACGAGACATTAGGTGTAGGAAAAGGATAGTTATTTCAAAAGTGATGTGGTTTTAAAAGTGTTTTACCTAACTTTGAATGCACTCGATTTCTTTTAAAATAGATGGTAAAGGAGATTTTGCTTTTTTTTTCTTTTTATATTTGCAAGGGTTGGGTGATCTTTAACAGAAATGAGTACCACAAATAAAATTTAAATGTCTTAGTAAAAAGTAACTGAATCAGTTTCAATCTTCGTTTCTAAATCGTTCATTTTTTTAAAATTTTTATAATGCGTTTCCAAACATTTTATTCTCCTAATTACTTAAAAATATTTTTAACAATATTTGTATTCAACAATTTTTAATCAAATGCCTAAAATCTTAAAAATGTTCAAGATAAAGCTGTTAATTTTTAAGAAATTTTAATATTTCAGAAATTTAAATATAATATAACGAGTTATTAGTTATGCATAAAATATGCTATTAGCCTAAACACACTAATATTCCTGATAAGGATGAATAAATTCCCAGCTTATAATTAGACATTTATAACAGAAATACATATCATAATGACAGTAAAGAAAAGAGTCCTCAATAACCCGGCAATATGACAAACGTAACTATTTTTGCCATCAAAATATTTCTCTAAATCAGATCTGTAAATGAATATTGTATAAAACTACATAATACTACCTATACTACGTAAACATTTGGTATAGTTATATTTAGTAGAAAAAAATGTATAATTGTTCGATATGAACTGCTATAGAAGGAGAACCACGAATATCATACAAAAATTGTTTTTTTACTTTTCATTTTGCAAGCCTTTGTTATTTAAAGCATCGACTGTAGTACAGGGTTTTCTTTTCTTTCAATAAAGTGATTTTTACAAGACTTTGAGCATGCATTTATAAAGTACCAGCAGATTTGACCATTAGTTGGTTTGCCGAGAATTTGTGTTTACTTTCAATTACATTTCTTGTGCATAATTTTATGCATAAGGAACACCATAAGATTTTGACACCTTACTGCAGTTCTTGAACATGAACCTTCTTAATGGAATTTCATTTCGTGGCATTATAATGTCATTGAATAGTTTTCTTATTCCATTTTCAATTTGCTCGTTGTCCTTTGAGTTATTAATTTCACCTTCTAATTCCTCACATAAATTGCAAAGGTAATAATAAGAATCTTTTTAGTTTTCAACAACATTAGAAAATAGCACGATTACATATTTGATGAGCCAGCCAAAACGATTTGAATTTCAACCCAACTGTGAAATCTATTGTTGAAAAAGAAGTGAACTCTTTTAATAAAAATTGCCACAATTCATTAAAACAATTGGATTAATATCGTAGAAAAGGGCAATTTTAAAATTTTAAAATTGCCTCTTCGTAAAAATTGTGTGCAATAATAATTTCCGGAATTATCGTGGAACAATGTGAAAATCTAACGTAATTTTGAATCTTAACATCCTAAGTAAATTGTTTTTTAAAATCTGCCTAAAGTGTCACCTTCCAAAACGCTCGCCCTCCAGGAATAAAGATCACCCTCCTTAATGTCGAGAAGAATTATCCTCCCAAATCCTCCTCTTTAAAACGTTCATCCTCTAAAGACTCCAAAGTTATTGGATGTAGGTCAAGTGGTTTGACTTGTATAAGCCCAAAATATATATATTTTCTTCTTTATTATTATTTATGATTTTATTTTTAAAAAACTATGCAGTTAATAATATAAATAAAATGAAAACAACAACATTATAAATTCAAAAAGAATGTGGAGGTCTGTGATGGTAAGATTTCGGCTTCTGGGTCAGAGAGTTCCAAGTTCGTTACCTGATTCCACAAAAGATGCTCATATATGTGGAATATATAGATCTGGCTGTTAATCCGTATAATAGATGGCAAAGTGTCCTCCTGATTGTGAAAAGTGAAAATTTGACGAGAAGATGCCTGCTCAGGTGTCTTCGTCGTCGTTATCCACGTCTGCCCGGGATTCAAAATTATGGTTTGTTGAATAGTAACATTTTTGCTATTTTCAAACGAAATGTTAATATAATTAAAAATAAACCATAAATTCAAAATACGTCATTATAATTTAAATGGTAGCAGTATAAACAAGCTTTCTATAGCTCTTGGTTCTCTATTTATATAATTCTTTGCAAAAAACAAAAAAAAATTTATTCATTATTACTTTTTACAACATTTTGTTATTCCCCATATTTGTCAGATATGTTACTAAGTTAAAACTCGAAATATATAAAACGATCACCCAAGTAGTTATCTTACTTAAATTTATTTTTCCAGTCATCTTTGATAAATAAAATAAATGCTATTTGAGGTTATTTAAACTATGCGGTTATTTAAACTTAAATCCTTAGTTTCATTCCAAAAACAACCATATCCCAAATTCTTCATCACATTTTTTTTTCTTTCCTAGTTACACAATTCAATGAAAATAACAATGGAAAAAAAACTATTAAGCTTCAAAACCTTTTTCAATTGTATCATTTTTCTTAACCGAGTACAATTGTCGAACAACCTTCTTTTAAAACCTTTCACATTTCACAGCCTTTATGTCATCAAACCAATTTTTCTGTATTGTTAAAAATAACGCCTCGATGATCAACTGCTTTTTAATATGACAGTAACCGCCCTGATTCTTCAAACTGAATTCCCCTATCAAATTTAAAGGTCCTCCGCCTATAAAATTCAAAGATTCCAATTGATTTCTTCCGTGAAGGTGAGACAGCGTATCATTTTTCACTCTCTAACCTCTGAGGTAACGTTGACCATATAGACTTTCCTCTGAAAGGCAAAAGGATCAATTTTCTGTTAGCCATTACAGTCAATAGTGAAAATAAAGTAAAAAAAAACAGGTAAGGCAAAGAAAAAGTCTTCTCGAAATCGATCAGCAAAAAGGCTTATCTCAGTCAATTTCAGTTCACTTACTGTAACGAAGTGGAACCAAGTCGGATGGACAGTGTAACGAGAAAATAAAAAGTGATGAGGAATATAAAAAGCTGGTCGAAGTGAGAGTGACGCCGGACACTTTTATCCAATTGTAAGGATTTCAGATAGATTGGGCGTAGATCCGACTTGACTATTTGCTTTCGTACTTATGCGTCCAACTTCATTTGGGGAATTGCTTATGTGTGGATTCTGATTGCCTCGAGATCTTTGTTTGCCGGGTGGAAAGGTAAAAGTGGGCCGAAATGCGATTCGAGAAGTAATTGAGTCGAGTGTGAGGGCCCTTTGTTCAATGGAAGAATTTAAAAGGAATGAAAGATATATTTTAGGCTCTCGATAGGAAAAGGAAAGGGTTAAGTTAAAAAGCCAATCAGATGTTGTGAAAGGGACTACATTTCGCATGTGTTGTGTTATTTTTCAATACATTTTGCGTTTTGAATGTCGAATAAAAAATAAAAATTAAAAATGGTCTTAAAACTTTCATTATCTAATACTATACTCATCTTTAGAAAAAAAAAATACAAAATTTGTTCTTACAGAATTTTTTCTACCCAAACTATGCACTTTAGTTTTTTTTTTAATATTGTACTTTTTTTTTCTAGTTTTCAACTTTCAAAAACTAATGTACATCTGCGTGATAGGTGGTACCTATTAAAGGACAATTAAGAATTTATCTCCTTCTTTTGTCAATTTGAACAGACTTTTAATCATCCTTTAAGTTGTTTCACTTTTATACTGTTTATGCCTTTTACTTTTATACTGTTTTATATATGTAATAATATCTCTTAATCCAATTTAAATATTAATTAATTTCCAAATTTTCCTATAATTTAGCCCATATTAACTTCATTTTAAAATGTTCTCTTATTTCTTGATTCAGTTCTCACTTTTTTATTTAATAACTTTAAACACTCGCTCTATAAAACTACTGGTCTCAAAATTTCAGCATTTTCTCACGTTCCAAATGAAGGGATAAAAAACATTAATGTTTGCAACATTCTTTTATACAGATACCTAAATTTCCCTTTCCTAAGACTACATGTGTCAAAGAAATCCCTATGAAAATCTCATAGTAAATCCACCGAAGGGAAAAATTTCGTTTTCTTTTCCTTTTCTGCTCTTGTGCGGCGATGTAAACTGATAAAATATGGCTCCGGAATGAAATAAACCGATGCTAAAATTACCAAAAATCTCGTCTATTCGGCCACACAACTGTTAAAATATGTTTACATATGTATATGTTTGGTTCAGTTTAGTTAGATAACATTACATTTTGAATCTACATAATGATTATTTTGTGTAGATAACAAAGGAGATACCTGAACAGACTTATTCAAAATTCCACACTAGACCAAAGTAAGGAAGATTGACTCCTAATGGATTTATAATTTGTAATTATTATTTATTGGATTTAGTACGTAATTCATTTAGTTGCACATATATGCATATTAGTTGCATATACGTGAGAGTTTTTCTGTAGAATCGAGTCTAGAATTTTTGAACTTCTAGTTCTAGAAAAGGCGCAGCGGTGCAACTATATATTTAAATGCTTGATTTATTTCGTATAAATGAAGGAATATTCCCAATGTTAGTCGAATGAGAATGCACAGTTCTGAATTTTTAATGAATTAAAAAGACAGAAGGACACTTATTATTTTTTCTCAGATACATGTTTTAATAGAATATCTAAATGATTAATAAAAAGAAAAATATTAAATATTAAATTAATCCTAAATTGTGATTAATTTAACGAACATGGAATACATATTCAAATTTTAATTAATCTCTTATTTTAAATTAATCTCAGCTTAACTGGTGATATTTAAAAGCTATGATGGGTTACGATAAGTGATTATAGTTATGGTCGAGCTAAAAGCAATTTTCATGTTAAAGGTGTGTGACCCTGATTCCAAGATAAAAAAAAATCCACCAATTTACGCGAAAATAAAATTTGTTACTACTATTATCAAATATTTTTATATTTCTGTGATGTTAAATTTAAAAGCGGCATGACTTATTGGCAAAGCAGCTTACCAAATCAGCACTTTTAAAATGTCATCATATGCATCTTACTGCAGTGGCGTAGCGGCTGAGAAGATTACTTATACTTCAATTTTCAAAGGCACCATGGAATAAGTAAAACATTAATATATTTATGTCATTAAAATAAAATATGAGGAGAAATAAGTGAACGATGAAAGAAATGTTAGGTTCCATTTGTTTTTACTAAATCAAAAATGGCAAATGAAGTGTAGGGGGTGGAAGAAATCGAATTACGGTCCATGCGCCATTTTAATACATCATTGCTTCATTACAATTCAGTTTCAAAAATAAGCTGCTAGTAGCTGTAGGGCTTATCTAATAATGCTTTGTACCACTAAGCGCTTTCCAGTGAATGGGTTGCTACGAATCTTGAATGCTCTACAAATTTCACTTAGAGGTGCAATCTATACAATTATTTGTCTCAAATTAGTAATGACCGTGATGTCACAGGAAATTTTTTGTTAACATTTTGTAATCATATTATAGCACGAAAAAAATTTTAAAATATTCTGCTATTTTAGAATTGTTTTTTTTATTATTAGAAATATATAAATGACACTTTTAAAAAAGGAACATTAAACACATAACATGATTTAAAAGTTACAAAGTTAGTTTAAAAGTTTAAAGTTTTAACAATATGATTTAAAAGTTGAATAATTTTATTTAAGTTTTAAGTCAAATATTTTGTATTTCCTTTCAAAGGATCAACTTTTTTAAAGATCTTTTTATTATCATTTTTTCAAGAATTAAAGATAAAAAATTATCTGCTTTTATCATAATCAATAAGACCTTGAGAAAAACGAATATAAGAATGCGAAAATGTGGATATTCAAATAGAGAATAAAATTATTCCAAAAACCAATTTTATGACGATGTTCAAAAAGTCAATAAACTTTTATTCCCACATGGCTAGTCTAACCAAAAGATTTAACGTTGAATCATTAAAATTCAAACGACCGATAATTCAACAAAAAAAAATCCTTTAAATATTCAATGAATTTAAAATCCTGACACGAAAAACAGCAAAAAAAAAATTCTACTTCATCAAGGTCATATCCATATACTCTGTAATTAAATTCCAGGTAAGAAACTTTGACCCAACGTGATTGAACTTCGGTTGGAAAACTCTTATATTTTTGTTATTGCTTCTTCAGATATTCATGAGTTTAAAATTTAAAAGAGAGAATCTACAACTTATTTTTTAAATCGAAACACTTTTATTCTTCAGTAAAACGCTAACTAGAGCTTGTAATATATCACGGTTATGGTAGTCGGCTAATAATGACATAACGAAATTTGCAAACGACTTTCCCATCATTCGATATGATTTATTTTTATAAACACCTGCTATTCATGTCAAATATATTATTACTGAAAACGTGAATACTTATTTTAATGATATATTATTGTATCGTTTGAAGGAAAATTTATATACTAATAATGCGAGAACTGATATTCTTTTTAATCTCATATTCTATATGAAAATATTCTATAGAATTCTATATGTATATAAAAGTTCCATTTATTATAAAAAAAAGAAACACATAAAAAATAAAACAATTTTACTGGTTTTTAGAACTGATTATATTTAACTTTTATTTTCATATTGTGCTTTTAATGTCGTTGAGAATAAATGTGGGTGGCTTTTTTAAAGAAGTGCACATTTAATTTATTTTTCTTTTAGAATTCAGACTTCACGAGTTCTTAATGTGTTTTTTTTAATTTTTTAGATTGACTGTATATGCATACTAAATATTCAATTTCTTTCATAATGCTTTTGTCATTCATTAACTATAATTTTCATTTTTCTGTGGGTTTTTCGCTTTTAAAACACTTTGTAATTGGATTTTTTCTCTGCAGTATGTATAATTTTTTTAATAAATAAATATAATTTTATATATATTTATTTATTAAAATAATAAATATATATGAAATATATATTTTATATATAATAAATATTTATTATATATAAAATATATATTTTATATATAATAAATATTTATTATATACATAATTTCGGTCATCAAGAATAATTTTTTCTACTAATGCAAAACGTGCATCAATAAATAAGATATCAAAGGATTTTTTTTTCCTTTGCCTACTATAATAAAATAAGTGTACTTGAAACAAATGGTTTTTTTGTTTAAACTATAAATTAAAAGAGAGCCAATTAAATTATACCAACAAATTCACAAATTTAATGAATCCAAATATATTATCCTATATATTATTTCTATAGTCAACGTTCTTAATAAATACACAGCCTAAAACGATTAATAAGGCATCATTGGATAAATGTTTTTACAGATTTCTGTTATAGATGTACAATTTACAATAAAATGCATTATTTGTTGAAAATTTAAAGTAAAATAAAAATAAAACCTCATAAAAATGGTGGTGAATTGATATTCTAGTAAAAGACGAGCCTAAAGTTATGAACGCGCTTTGAAAAACAGTGCATTTTCAATGGCCTTTAGTCGCTCAAAAATAATACTGATATCAAGAATTAAGCAACTATATCTTTAATTAAGCTAAAATAGTATTTCAGTGCAAAAATAGGAATCTTTTCATTTGAGAAATAATAAGATTAAAAGAAGTTTAATGCATACATATTTTTTTTATGAAAGTAGCAAATATAAGATTTTCTTTATTTCAATTGTTCCAACTTCTTAATCTTGAGTTAAATTTTTTTCTATAACTACTATTAAGTAGCGTTGTATCTACATAGAGCAAAGTTGAAATTAAATAGGGACTGATTGACAATTACGATAAAAATAAAATATGTATAAAATAAATATCTAGAATTCTAATAAAACTGACAAATTGGGACCAATAATGCAAGATTTCTCAAAATTTCAAAGTTTTTCATATAAAGAATAAAGCGAAAACTTATTACAGAATAATATCATTACAAATGGGAAACAAGTCAGATTTAAAAAAAGAGTGTTTAAAATTGGTTTTAATGTATTAATCCGACAAAGCTTAATTTCAAATGGTATATTGCTGAGTGCTTGCGATTGTATGACATCATCTATGGTGCCAATCAAATAAGAGAATAAAGAAAAACAATAAGATAGAAATTCACAATGCTAAGTGGAACTTTTCAGTTATATTGATAAAAGTCAAAATCTCTCCTTAAAATAAAAACAAAATCCACATCCTAAGGAAAATAAAATTCAAATCCATCCGAATAAATCAGTACAACACACATACGTACTTCAGAGCGAATGTTCTTTCAAAAAGGGATTTTTTGAACTTGTATATGTATAAAATTCCTGCACTTAATATGTGCTCTGAATTTGTAGACCTCTGTCAAATATCAGATCCAAATTGCTGAAAGGAAAGGACCAAAACGCGTATTTAATTGATATCAGGTCCTTGTAAGATAAGTCTTTAGTGGAATCGAGTTTCGAATCTGTAGTTCTCCAACTCCAAAACTCTGATCGTACTACTTGCTTACCGCCATCTGTGGAAAACGAGAGGGGGAAACATTGAAGTGTGCGGACTCCTATAATTTTACTGCTTTCCTTTCTACATCATCCCAACCCCGTTATACGTTCAGAGGATAGATAGAAAATAAAGAGTGTCCCAAAAATAACCCAAGATTTGAATTTGCCACCATTCGTGCTGTCAAGTATTGACAACACTATTAAAAATACCATTTGATAGCTGATGTTTTTAGGGTTAGTAAAAATGGATCGCTACACGATAGAACAACGTGATTTCTTTCTTCAATAATATTTCAAAAATAATAAAAGTTTGGCGGCCACAGTTCGAAAATTTGAGAATTGGCCTCCTCGGATCGTGTGATTTAACACCTTTGAATTTCTTTTCATGGGGTTATTTGAAGGTCTATGCCAACAAGTCCACAAGAACGCGTGCATCGAAGGGGGGGGGGGATTTAACTCTGCATCAACGAAATGCAGCCACATTTATGCAAAACGGTCATCGAGAATTTCGACAAAAGAGTGCATATGTGCCAGCAAAGCTGTGGAGGCCATTTGTCCTATGAGTTATTCCATACATAACCCTATCCTGTGTACTTTACGATTCAATGAAAATATGACAATTCAAAGGGGGGGGACTGTATTTTTTATTTAATTCAAATCTTGCGTTAGCACGTTGTTCTATCGTGTAACGATCCATTTTTATTTACCTTAAACTATAAGCTGTCAAATTTTTTTTTAATAGGGTTGCCAATACTTTATTGCACGAATGGTGGAAAATTCAAATCTTGCATGAATTTTGAGACGCCTTTTAGAAATGAAGGTGCTAGGTCGCCTCAGTTTATGAGAAAATCGAAGAAAGAGAACACATAATTTGGAGGAAATAGGAAATATTAGTTGGACTGACAGAATATTAACAAACTGTTTTTCCAAAAAAGACAAACTTAAATACATTACAATATATTTTTCATTTTATCGTTTTCCTGAAAAAAACTGAAAAATATGATTAATGATAGGAAACTAGCTACAAATATCCGATCAAAGCCAGAATCAGCAGTTTTGCAGTTTTAACACTCCATACTGACTGTGACATTATGATTAATTGTCCGCTTCATATATTTTACGAATGCAAATCATTCCTGATGAGTCGTAGATTGTGAAATGAATTACTATTATTACGATCGTCAGCCTCTCTGGAAATCGCAGATATTTCCTGGTCGTTTATTAAATTGCGCAGTTTCAGACACTCCCTATTGGCCTCTGCGAGATATTTAATGACTGCATAGAACTATACTACTGAGACTCGAGTTCTTATAGTTAATGGAATATTAAAATTCTTGCCATGAAATATTCTCCTTTCATAAGCAAATAGCAATCTGGGAAATTGTGGAGGATTTTAAGCATAATATTTTGTGCGTTCTTCATCAAAATGTGAATATTCCCAGAAGATAATTTTTAAAAAAATTTGTTGAAAATTTATGATAATCCAAAAATTATTTTAAAATAACCTTTTAAACCTGCAATACTGTTTGCAAATAGATTAATGCGATATGCATGATTAAAAAGCATTCAAAAATATTTTTGGATACAGAGTTGTGTTCAGTAAAGAATTTTTTTTTGAAATTTTAATAAAACTTTTAATTAAAAATTAGTTAAAATTCATTATTGTACAAAAACCATTTTACACAAAATTTAAATGAAAAACAGCTTTCGAATGATATGAATTTTATCTCCGTAAATTTTTCTCTAATTTTGATTTAGTTTTAAAATTTTTAAGTCTATTTTTACGACAATATTTTTCATTATTTATTTAGCAGCATTGTATTAAATATAATATTTGACTGTTCTAACCTTATCTTTACTATTATTAAGAAGAAGAAAAACTGTATGAAAATATTTTTAAAAATTATTGAATAAATCCTAAAATGTCATAATGCTACAATGCTTCGACTAGAAGTTAAATAGCCACCCCCCCCCCCTTTTTTTTGATATCTTCCTTAAGAATTTTTGAAATTATTACAAAAAATGATGCAAAGTATTAAATATTTGTTACGTTAACTTTTCAAGTTTTTTTTTTTCATTTCTTTAAGTTGAAAATAAATTTTTTATGCTGGGTTATGAATTTTTTTTATAGTGAAGTAAAAATTAAGTCTAGTAGATATCAAAAATACTGGAGAGGGACATTTTTGCTGTGAATGAATTATAAATAATTTAAAACTTGGAATCTTAATCTTGCATTAGACTAATTTTAAGTTCTCAGAAATAACTTTATTTAAAAATTGATGTTCACCTATTCAGTTCACTCCAAAATAATTTTAGCAGTTATTTCTGCATTTAAATACAATTTTTATTATTTTGACCTTGTGGTCTATTTAAGCTATAATGTTGTTACATATATAAATATTTATACAAAAAAAGTTTTATTTAGAATGGAAACTTTATAATATAACCTAACTTATATTAGTCGAAGTTTCTCTAGCCCTTGAACAAAGAAAAATCATTTGTTAAATTGGCTTGTATTACTCTGCATTGGTTTACTTGAAAAAAACCCTTATATTAACATGAAAAAATATATCTGGTCGCATAACGTTGTTGAACGCGATTCCGAGGGTATAAGCATGTGCCTGTAAAGCCTTAATCGAAGAGATTGTGGCTAGAATTTCAGATCAAGATATGGGACTAGAGATGAAACAGCAATGAGATCTATGATCTGGCGGAAGAAAATAATCAGAATTACCGAAGAATTTATGGAGTTGCATTCTGTGTCACATCAAAAAGCTGGGGAGGAGATTTGGTCAGAAGAGGAGAAAATAATAGTCTCAACAGAATAATAGCTTTCCAAAAAAAAAGAGAGATGCTTAAAGCAAAAGCAATAATTGTATTTTATGCTGAGAAGCTTCATCCTAGTAAGGGAGTACTGTGCACTTTACAAATTCATTTAACGGTAATGCTATGTCTCATTTGCACCAAATTTTGAAGCGTAGCCAAAGACAGATGTGTTTCGATAATTTTCTTTTATAAATATAATTAATACATTACTTAATATAATAAATATGTAACTAATAAAGTATAGATTAATATATTGTAAACTATTTAAGTATTTTTTTTTTCGAAATAGGACTCATTGTTCTATTTTACATAGATCCCTATGGATAAATTTTTTTCCGTTAACGAGTTAGATTCGGAGACAAATTGTGCCCATTAAGCGATATTCTGCTGCATTTTCATTAAGATTTTCAAAAATAATATATATATATATATATATATATATATATATATATATATATATATAAAGAATGAATCTAACCCCATAACTGTGATGGTATTTGGCATTAAAACAGAAAACTGTTGATTTTGAACTATTATATATATATATATATACAAAGTGATCAAGAAATAACAGGAAGTGTTCGGAGCTCTGTAGCGTGTTATGTACTGGACGAAATATAACAAAATTCGATTTTTCAAAAAAAAAAAACATTAGTACCAAAAAATGCCGATAGAGAGAATTCTGGAGCAGCGATCGAAAACTTTATTATGTAATTTGCTTATACGGGTACTTTGTAACACGATATGGAGGTTAAAAGGAAGAGTTGCTGGAATTCTGAAAGAATTCGCCCGTAGATGGCGTTTTCACTACGTGAACGCCCTTATTAATCAAGCTGTTTAATCAGCGGGATGAAAATGCCAGTGCTGCTCTTCGTGAATACCGGTAAAACAGTTGGTAGAGGACCGATGACCATAACTAACTTATGAGGAATGATTGAAAGATTTGAAACAACAGGAATTCTTGGTGTGCAACCAGGCCGAGGAAGATTTCTGCTTGTGGGGCTACTTGAAAGGCGTTGTGTAACAAGGACATTTCCTGACATTCTTACTTTAAAGAATCAAATAACGTTAAATGTCAGATGAATAAATGCCGATATGCTGCGAGCCACCGTCGAAAATCTCATGTACCGTATGCAATTATTGAAATATCAAATTGGTGGTCACCTTGAGCCAAATTTGTAAATTGCTATAATAAATCTTTTTTAGTGTATTTGGTGTGTTTCCATTGGCAGTTTTGTATTATTTTTTCACACATTATGCGCTTGCAGCGCCAAGATTTCACCTATCGGCGATTTTTGATAATCTTTTTTTTTTTTTTGACAAATTGAAACCGCATACTTTAATGTGTATGATGGCCATAATTTATTGTAATTGGTTAAGAAAAAATAGCATTAACTGCTTTTAAATCACATTAGTTAAGAATACATCTAGAGCCCATTACCTTTTTCCTACTGTTCAAATTCTTTAGTTATGTCACTTCTTAACTCATTAAATAATAGATCAAAGATTTTAAATTTTCCAAGTATATAGAAATAGCATTAAATACTCTTAAAGAATTGAAAAAAGTAAAGAATTAGATACTTTCCAAGAAAACTGACCTAAAATTAAATTTCTTAACATTTTACTTCAAAGACTTCTAAAACTTTATCCTAAGCAGCATTCTAATAATTACTTTCTGTAAAATGTGGGAAAAAAATCACTAATTTCATGCTTTATCTTTTATCAACGGATGATAATCAAGATACATTTTCTATAAACCATCGGCACATTTAATAGATTTGATTATTTAAATATTTCCATCCAGTGAATAGCTCAAGTAAATCTAGTACAAATCTATCGCTTTGTTCATTAATTAATTCGCACAATCTTACAAATATTTTGGGAGAAATCCACCTCTCCGCGTTTCTTCATTGTCAATCAAGCCACATGAATCATTAGCATGCACGCTATCTGTAAGAAGAAAATAATCCGTCATACCCCAACATCCGCTGAGGTATCAAACAATGATGCTATTTTGCATCGAGGGCCCCAAATAACTGGAAACATTTTACGAAAGAGAAAACCAATTAAATCAAATAGTCTCCCCGTATTCTCACGATCTTCCACTTTTATCTCCAACAATGCGGTTTATCCGAGAGATTCATTTTGTCTAAGAGGCCTCTATTGTATCGCTTTGATGTCAAAATTAAATGAGGAGAATGTATTCATGGACATTTGCGATGGAACAAAGAGCTGCATTTAGGCTGTTGTTTCGATTTCAAGTGTCTACAGAACCACATTATGAGCCTCTTCAAAAGCCCTGTTGAATACATAGCGGAACTTTGGGGAAAACATTTTGAGAATGCTATATTGTGTCGCATGTGCCAACATATTCCGAGCTCTGAGTACAGGAAATTAATTGCCATTTTGGCCATTTGAAAGTTGAATAAATATTAGCGAATAAATGTGTCGTGGAACAAAACTCTTGGAGTATTTGAGGCGATCTTGTTTCTTTTAATCTTGAAAGCTGAACAAATATCAAAGCGAAAAAATTTAGTTTATTTTGTTGATTGTTATTGGTATCCATGATATTGTTTCATTTGCTATTCTTTTGAATATGCAGGAACTTATGCGAACACTGAAACCTTTTTGATTGATTCATTTATTTGTTGTGTTAACATCTTATTATTTTCTATTTCTGCTTGATTTTTTTGTAACTTTTTTCATATGATTGCATACATAAATGACTAATAAATTAATAACATATTTTTAAAAGGGGTTGTGTGATGGGATGTGGCATGAATGAAAAATATATACAGATACAAGGTCTTTATGTCTTTTTCCAAAACTTTCTCACATACTCTTTAATAAAAGTCTTATCCCCATTCTCCACAAAAAATTGTGGACCTTGGGTAAGGTAGAGATAGTCTTGTATAACATTAGCTTATAATAGCTACAAAATATTAATATTTGATGGGAACTTAGTAAATTAATTGAATCTATGGTATAATCCTTGTTGAATTTTTTCGGCGATTAATCCTTGACATTCATATAATAGTATCAAAAATCGAATTTGCTTTTTAGATGCATCAATTTGACCCAGAACTACAAATGTAGTAACAAAATCACGTACCAAGTTTGATATATTTAATTCATAACGTTTTTTAATCAACGCGTATTGTTGTATTTAGCCCAAATTTAATCAGTGTCCTCAATACAGATAATAGATCTATGTACCGATTTTTATTCATCAATTTTCTTCATTTTGTTGTAATCGAGTCCACATGTACTCGAACAGCAAGGAAGACAGACTTCCTCAAAATGGATTTTGCCCAAAAATTGATAAAAAAAATCGATAAATTTGGTGTCGAGACTATATATTAGATATCATCCTTCTAGTTCAAAAAGTTTTTGTGTTATCATTGTCACAGCCAGACATATTCTAAAAATGTATTTTTCGAATTCAAGGAAGTCTCAAGAGTTATGGAGATTTGCCAAAATCTCGAGTTCGAATACTTAAACGATTGCAGTATTTTCTTTATATTTCGTCTACAAGAAAGTAAAATGGATGGCAGGATGGATAAAAAAGACAATATACTTAAGATAAGATTGTCTATTTTAAGATTGTACATATATGTTTTAACAATATAATACTAAGATTGCAATGCACTTAAACTAAGATTGCTGGCGCATTTTGACTTTATGTGAATACATGGATGTTATCTTGGCCAACATTTCGCTTGATCGTTTTCAGACCACGCCAGTATTAAGAGAACTCCACGCGTGCACTACTCTTTAATTTCATCGCTAGACATTTTTCCTTCATCTGGCTAAAAAAGAAATCGTGGATAATTCAATCTTTGCTACTAATAAAGATACCAACATTTCTCAAGTATTCCGTATGTCGAATCACTGTCACACTTTATTCCGGGTATTATGAAAATGAAATAAACTAATTCTTTATTATTCATATTGTACATATCTAAAATATTATCAATCGGGTATTCAAAACATATAACAAATGGGACATATTGATTAACGCAGTTAATTTCTTTTGAAATATTTGATATATAATATTAATTATGTTTATTGATCAAATTAATATAAGATTTGATATTATTAAAAATCTTGCAAAGGCAGAAAAAAAATTACTTAAAAATTATATAGGGCAATACTTTATTTAAATTGCGAGATTATTTTAAAAATATCAGATTTCTCCAAGTCATAAGATGTCCAAAAATTTGCCATTTTTCTTTAGAATTTGTCTTGAAAATCAAATGTTAATTTAAACTATAATTTTATATAAATAAATTGAGATAAATAATAAGTGAATTTTTACATGCATATTTATTTGCTATGTTTTTTAATGTTTGCTATGTGATTTAATAAAATTATTTCCATTGGTTTAAAGCAGAAAAAAAAAGACTTGATTTTATTATTAGGATATGTGTCACAATTGCAAAAGTTGAATTAATAATGAAACTTCTAGAAAATAAATAATATGATTTTTTATTTCAAAAATGATTAAACTCAGACTGTCTGAAGTTTAATAATTGAAGAGAGATGATCAGATGAATTAAAATAAAACTAGCATTTTTTGGCAGCGTCATAAAGATTAATCGAAAAATTCTACTGACTACGCGTATTTTCTTCTTCTGATTTATATAATGAGTCTTGATCCTAAAAAAACAATACTATAAATGTTTTTTTTTTTTTTGCTCTACTTTCTCCTTTTTAAAATAAAAAAACATATTTGATTAAATAGCATTTTTAATAAAATATGTTCTTTTGATACGTTTTAATAAAATACGTTTCAAACAAATAATTTAGCATTTTTTTTCACGATAATATTATTAACTTTATTTATTTTTATTTTTTTTAAGACCCATGAAACAAATGGTGGATTTTGGAATCTAAGATTCATTCCAAACGATTTTTGGTTCAATCCCAACATATATAAGTCTTACATAAGTTACTTCTTCGAAACACGAAGTTAATACGACTAAATTGAGCCATACGTGAATTCTTTACAACATGCTTTCGATTAAATTTAAAATATTTTAGTTCACAAATTTGAAAAAGAGAAATTAATTATTAAATCAATGCTCCCAATCTCATTTATAAATTTTTTAAGTTTAAAATGAATAAATGACTACATTTTCTTTTTAAAAGCACAGTATAATAAAATAAAATAAATAAATAAGCATTAATTTTTGGTTTTATAAAACTTTGATGGGAATATCTACCTAATTTAACCCTTTAAAGGGCCATTTTTTTCTAGTCATATTATGTTAATATATATTAGGCTTGAAATTAGAATAAGAAAAGAGATTCATTTAGCTTATTAGATAAATTTAATTTGATTAATTAATTAATTTGGTTAATTAATAATTAAGTAACAAATCAAGACACATCGCTTTGTATGAGATAAAGAACTGAAGCATCTAAGTTTCTGTCTTTCTAAAAAAATTCGTCAGAACTTAAGCCAACCTACATAATTTCATACAAATATTGATAAATTTGGTGGGACGCATACTTCCCACGGCCCTAGAAAGGGTTAATGGTACAGAATATAGCATATACACCTTCGTGATTTGATTTTCCTTCTTAAAAATTACTTGGAATAGCCAAATAAATCTCAATTTATGAAAAAAAAATTCTGTAATTTCATAAACATTTATATAAGATACAAACTCACTTTACAGTTATAGACGGTACACGACAAGATTTTTTTTTAATTATCTTATTGAATTTGAAGGGTATAGCATTGCTAAGAAAACTATTACATCAAAACTCAACATTCCTGCAGAGTTAAGCAACCTACTAAAATACTAATTCCAAATTCCTAATTTGACGCGGAACATGAATGATTTTAAAATTCCTTTTGACAAGATCAATTCAGATCTATTGTACGAGAACGACAACGGAGTTTGAAAAGAAGGTGAAAATTCCTCAAGCTGAACCGATTGCAGCATTTAAATGTAAAATACATTTTCCACATAAATCTCCGAGTTTGCTTTTGTAGTGTAGAGATATAACAAATAATTTGTCGAAGCTATTGACCTCTTTCCGAAATACGAAGTGCCATACATTTAAAGCATTTAAATTTATCGCCTTTTCCGATCCAGGAGAAATACATTATGGAAATTTATGACAGCGAATAAATTACCACCAGTAATTTTGAAATGCCTTTTCATAAATAAAAAAGTAATATTCATAATAATAATAAAAATCCCCTCCAGACGTATGCCAGAGACTTTTCCCTTTCTATTCTTGGCTGTGAATAAGAAAGTATTCTAGGAATAATTAACGATCTGTTGGCGTGACTGGATTCGCGCAAAACTACAAAAACTGTCATCCTCGATTGAGACAGTGGACGGCCGACGGCTGGAACCTGGACTGCGCCCAAGAATGCCAGAAAGAGAGGCTTTTAATACAATTTGGATTGCAGCATGTAATGTGACACTTCATTTGTTATCAGGGGGAGGGGAATCAGAAACCTGTCAGAAGGAAAGTGACAGTTTTTTAACAAACAGGTCTATCACTAGAAGTCCTGGTCGGTTTCAACATGCAATGCTGTGGCAGGCACAGCTTCTTTTCGAAGTGATCGATTCCATCTGAGCTCAGATTTTTTTTTCAGATCTTGTTTTTATTCGTGAATGCCATTGACTTTTACGAATCAAATTTTGATATCAGGTTTCTTTTAAAAGATGTGATTGCAATGAGTTTGCTAGTGAAGACAGCTTTACAGTATGGGAGATCAATTTTCAAAATGATGATAATTTTCTATGTTAATAAAAAAAAAATTGTCAGAACAACCTGCAAGAAAAAGAAACTTTTTTTTTCTTGTTGAATAGCGTTATTATTTTTTGTGAATGGTTTTCAATTTAAAAAAAAATCCATAAAACTGTAAGTACTTTTTTTTATTTCATTATCTTTGAAGTTATATATCAAAGCCAAAAGTGACATCACAAAAAATTTATATTTCAGAGATATATCAAGTAAAACCTATTTTATTCAAAACAATAGATTTTTTTATTAATAACAATAACATAATGTATAACGTAGTGTAATAATTTTTTATTCATAACAATAACATTCCTTTAATTTATATAAAAAAGTCGTCATTAAAATTTCATATATCATTACATTGCATGTACTAAATTTCATTTTTAGATCTCCATTAACGAAGATAGACAAGACGCTTTATAACTTCATTATGAGGTAGATGAAAATAATAGACGCGTTTCAGGAAACAGTTTAATTAATTTCTAAGTTCCACATTTCACAAGACAAAGCAAACAAGAACATGAAAAATATCCGAACACTCATTTACAATACAACCTAATAATGACCCACAAGAAGAATCATGGGAAACATACCTTGATGTTAATAAGGCAACGCCATCTGTTGTATCAAAAGAAAAGGTAGTAGTTATGTAACCTTTACAATTTCTATTAAAATTATACTTATATGCATGTATATAATTTATAGTCGAGCAAACATTTAGAATGAAACCGGACAACAAAAATATTTTAAAATTAGAAAGATTCAGCTTTCAGAAATCCTGTCTAATGCAAATGTTTTGACAGAATACAAAGAAGCAGTTGTCTTGTGATAGTATAGGGAAATCGTATTGTATTTCTTTTATAATAAAATATTAAGAAAAGAAACCGGCGAAAGTAATTAACATTTATCAATGCATATCTAATTATTAAGTCTTTTTTACCATCTAATAGATGGCATACTAATCCACAAATGTTAGCAATGAATCAAAAATGTATTATTTAACAAAATGGTATCAATGAGGAACAAAAGCACTATGCGGTTTGTGGTTCTATGAAAAATAAATGATCATTTCTCTTCAAGATATGGAATCGGGTCTCGAACCTACGACTCACAGATACGATTCCTTACCACCAGATTTATTAGCAAGCTCCTATAAGAACACTCATCCGTGAACAAGAGAAATGATCCCACATCCAATTGTTGTGGTAGATGTAATTGAATGAAAAATGCATAGTCTCTTAGTCTAAGCTGCGCTATTAAGCCAACACCACATGAATAATATTTCCTCCGTCAAAATTTAGTAGTCCGACTTGCTTTTTCATTCCAAATTAAGGAAACAGCATTAAATTTGTTTAAATTAGCTTTAAGTTTTAGTTTAGTTTAGTTATATTAGTGTCCCGTTTAAAGCAACACTAAGGCTATTTTGGGACGGACCTCGTAATTTTGAACCCCTGTAAGATGACGAGGATGACACCTGAACTGGCACCCCTCTCTCCACACCACACCACGCCAGCGGGAGGACGTTTAGTCTTGACGGATTTAACGTGCTACAGACCCCCTTACACGACGATTCTTCGGTGAAATCAGGTTTCGAAGCTGTGACCTTACCACCAGGCCACCGCGGACTAAATTAACTTTAAATAGTTAATTCTAACTTAACCTAGATATGTGCAACTGTCGCTCCTTATTTTTATTAATGGTAAATTAGATCGTTATGTTCGATTTTATCCATCGGCTAAGTCGCTATGTTCGATTTGCCATTTCTTAAATAAGTTTATTTGTAAATGCGAAAAGTTCTAGCAATGTCTTTTGTGTAAACACCGAAAAAGATAAGAAAGATCAAAGCAATGAAAAAAAAATAATTCATCTCTATAAGCTGGATGGCAAAGTTAGATTCCTTTATATCTAAATTACTATCTGGCGTGAAAATCCCTTTTCTGCACCTAACTTCTAAGATATTGTAGTTATCGAAAAACTTTAAAAACAAAAGTTATTTGTCTTAATGAGGCGCTAATTTAGCTGATTGAATTTATTTTTCTATCTTCAATATTAAAAAAGTTATAGCGAAATGAAAATTTC
>JAPMOR010073754.1:2329489-2397248 GCA_026543865.1 Argiope aurantia | reverse complement strand
AAATCTTTTTCTTGAGCGTTATATTTTATTAATAAATACTGACATATGAAATTGTTTCCTCTATGATGAAAAATTCAAGTAGTATTCATAAAATATCTGTCTGGTATCTTTCCATGAAAACAAGAAAAGTGAAATTGAGCCAAGTAGACAAAATATTAATTCAATCCAAACATAGTATATCATGTCAAAGATACTACATTTTCTGTGAAACAGTAAATAATTTTTTCGGCTCTTTTTCGGAGAACAAATCTGAATTTTCATTTTTAATGATGATTTCCTGGTATCCATGTTAGAGAATGTATAACTAACTTTTATTTATAAAGAAAATATTTATAAAAGATAGATTTTTGTGGCAGATAGTTTCTGTATGAATAGATTTAGAAGAAAAACAAACAACAAAAGAAACCAAGAATATTTTTTCTATTAGGTGGCTAACAACTAACAATCTTGCATTTCTTTTCTAGTCAACAATTGAATTTATTATATAAAAATAGTAAGATAAACAAAGCTACTTTTTTAAAAGAAAAAAGCTATAATTTCATGCAAAGGCATCTGAAGTATGCGCTTTTTGAGCATATTGTTGTCTTATGAGAATTTTGGATTCCATATGTTATGAAGAGGAAAAGCATCTAATCTCAAATATGTGTCTTTAATGCTTTTAAAGTAAGTTTCAACATTGGTAAAGGTGAAAGGCGTTACAACTTGAAAATTTCTCTTTTATGGCTTTCTAATGGATAATTTCGGAATGTAACTTGTCACATATAATATCACAATTCTTTTGTAAATACTTTTTTCCTCTTAATTTCTCTTGTAAAGGTGAATTTAATTACTGGCCATTGTAAACTTATCAACTAATTTTTTCATCGTCTCTCGATAGTTCATCTTTCCCAGTTTGTTTATATATGTCTCTAAATATAGTTCTTTTTTCTTTTTCAGGAAATATATTTCTTGTGCCTTTCTAAACATCATGCTTGAATTTCTTGCTCCCAGAATTCATAAAAGCCATAAAATATCGAACTGATACAGTAAAGTTAAACAGTTTACAATTTGAAATTTTCTTTCTCTTTCCTGCATGCACTGATTTAATTACTATTTTGTTCCATGGTCAGTTTTCTGCCTTTTTACTCTTATATTACTCTTTGGTAACTTATTACAATCACAACATATAGGTTTAATTAATAAATTACACTGCATTGATCGGAATATAAAGAGAATGATCAAATAGTTCCTAAAAACTTTGCAGGTAGAGAAATATATTTTTCAAAAATTTTGCTTTTTATGCATAAAAAGCAATTCCACAGCAGCACTCACAAACACAATTTGAATTAGAAATAACAACAGCTTTCTTCTAAGTACTAATAAACGATATATTCGATGAATTTTGTGAGATTATGGAAAAAAATATTATACCAAGATGTCACTGAACCTCAGGTGAATTAAGAGCAACAGAAAACGTGCTGCAATATTTCTATATATGCGTAATATTATAGATTGGTAGCTTTGGACGGACGGCAGTCATAAACCATCAGGAATGGATTTCTTGAAACTTTCTTGTACATTGTTTAGTAAAAGTACTTGAGTATGATTAATTACGCATCATTGGAGAACATTAATTATACAAAGCCGAATAGCGTGTAATCTTTGAAAATTGATCCCTGGAACGCGGTTAATACACACATATTGGAAAACCTGATATATGTTTTCTGATCGATTGGAAATAAAATTTGTCAGAAAAATTAAATTATAATCATAAAACTACATACAAATTTTCATGCATTTAATTTTTTTTTATTTTTGAGTTATTGCGTTTACATGCTTGTGAAAGTATAGACTGACAGACAGTCAACTCCTGGATAGTTTTGATTCCAAATTTCATACACATCTTCAGTTTAGAGGATAAATCTATGTACAAAATTTTATCCATATAGCTTCGACCCTTATTAGTTATAGTGTCAATTTATATGCTGATAGATGGATAGATAGGTTTCCTCTGATTAGATTTCTTTCAAAATTTGATAAAATTCAGCAAATTTGATGTACAGACCATATACTAAATTTCCTCCGCTTAGTTTAAAGCGTTTTGGGATTATATTTCTCACAAATATAGTTTTAAAAATGTTTTTTCCGAATTTAAAAATGTCTAAAACGTGAGATATGTCAAAATCTCGAGTTCAAAAATTTTGAATATTACACTTTGTAGCGGTTACAATTACTGCCTTCTCCTTTCTTCATAGGTGGCGCTACTATTGCCACCTATCAAGAGCCATGTTTTCCCATGATTCCTCATTCTTGTCTCTTGTGTTGTCCATGCTTGCCGTGTGAATTTGTTCTTCAATATGCTTGTGTTAAATGTTTGTGCCGTGGAACCTAACCGGCTAATAAAAAGTAGTTCCTGAAACTGAACTCATTCTTTCATCCATGGCATAACACCTAATAAAGAGTCTCGTCCCTCTACAACTTTTTTTTTTTTTAATACCAGAGCGGAAAAAGGTTTTAGTACAAAAATTGGTAATTATTTTGAATCCATTATTCGCTTAATTTGAACAATTTTTCTATCTTAAATAGCTCATGTGTTTTATAGTTAAATCAGCCCTACCAGTCTCAAAGCTTATTTAATAATGTTAAACTGACACTATGGAGAAGACGCTACAGGAAAGGACAAGATAGAGGAAAGCAATTTTTCGGCTGTATCCTTATATTCTCAAGCTCCGCCATTGAAATATCATAATCATAAATTGATATCTAATAATAGTTAAAAGTAGAAATGTTCATCTTACCTTAGAATTACCTTACATATTCTTGTAAGGTCATTAAAAAGAAGGGAAATTAATTTTAGAATTCGAAAGGGGGAAATATATACTTCAGAAATTTTTACACATTCATTTATATTCATAGAGTTGTGAAAATTAAGATTGGACGATAGACTTCAAAAGGAAGGGGAGGAAGGATCATATCAAAGGTTTATGATTTTTCTTAAATAATTTTAATTGTTTTAAATTGCCATGAGAAATTTTCACATCTGTTATTCTTTTAATTTCAAAAAAAATTAATTACTGAAATAAAGAAAATTATCTGTTAAAAGCTTATATTTCTCTTAAAATAATTTATTAATTTGGTTAAATAGTTTTAATAGTCAAGGTTAAATTTGAATTTTTTTTTATTTACGGAGAAAATTGGAATATATAATTGATGAATGATTTTTTTTATTTACGGACGAAATATGAATAAATAGTTGATGAATTAAGTTTTTTTTTATTTATGGGCAAAATTGGAATAAATAATTGATGTTTTTTTTATTTATGGGAAAAATTGGAATTAATTGCTGATGAATTAAGTTTTTTATTTATAGACAAAATTGGAATAAATAATTGATGAATTAAGTAAAATTAATGCATTCAACCAAATCATTAGTCTCACCTAAGATAAAAGCTTCAACAATTTGCAATGATCCATAACCCGAAAGCATCGAAAAACTTTTCTTTCTTCGGACCAAATATGTCGAAATTCAGAGGCTCAATCCTCTCCAAGTAATGGGAGAATGATAAATTTGGGAAAAGAATTCTTTTCCTCTTTTCCTGGGCCTTTCTTTTCTCATCCCCCGGACCCCCCTATCGGAAAACGAAAGAACCTCAGGTGTTCTGAAGGGCTGCCTAAAGTACAGGGTAGTTGTGCACAAAAACAAATGCAAATGCTTCGACCATTCGTCCTCGGATATTTCTTCTTCAATACAAAACCACTGGTAGAATTCTTCCGTTCCCGCCCCCTATTTTTTTCCTTCCCCTTTTGAATTTTCTGCTGTGTAGTAGTATCCTTCCGTTTCTTATGTAGACGGGGGGAGGGAGACAAGCCAAAATAAAAACAGCGTAGAAAATCTTCGTTGATAGCTGTGGAGACATCAAAATATGTAAAGGGGGAAAAAAATGTTCGATGAAAGTATTCTTTACGATTAGGATGGCGATGCGAATGAAAAAAATATAGAAGGCCTATATGCAGAAACAAATGTTTCGAACGTTAAACCTACTTTGGAAAATATGTTTTTGGCTTTTTGCACCTGACTGTTGGGGTTATGCCATGAGTTCTCTGGATTGAAATAAAAAAAAAAAAAATACACACATTTGCTGCTCATTTCTTTCTTTCATTTTTTGTTGAATAGTGAATTATGCTTTCGATTTAATTCTACTAAATCTAACAACAACAAAAAAAAACTCACTTAACTAGGGATCACAAATTTAAATAAGTTTATTCTTGTAAATAATATTTTTACGAAGAATATGGCGAGAAAATATTATAATCATTCAAAACCTCTTTATTTTGATAAATATCCATATAGCCAATCAATATGTAAGTATATTACCCTTACTATTTCATATCTCACATATTATCGAGATTTGAGAAAGGGCCTAAAATTCTATTTTCATGAATTCAGAAATGCTATATTTGAGAGAAAAAGATCTTATTTCTTGCTCTACCCAAAATACCTTTATCCGTGCTATATATTCTATAGTCATGCAGTTATGTATGTATCTTTGTTGTTATTTCTAAAGAACTGCTTTTAATAAACACTGTAGTTTTCCTTTAACCAGGTTATATAAATAAATGCAAGAAAACTAAAACTAAAAAACTGAAAAATGCTAACTATAACAGTATCATCAAAGTAGAATTTCTTTGCTAGTAAGTTTTGTGATTTAAGCATTTGTAATTAAAACCAATACATGTGAGAGTACTTTATAAAAGGCATCGTTGTTTTCTATATCAGAAAACTATACATTGGTATTGAAAAATTATTGCTCATAAAAGAATAAGTGGAATTATTTGGGTTCTAATATAGTTTTTAACCCCTTAAATTGTTGTTAAGTCTGTTTTCTCTATTATTTTCTCTACACTTGACTAAATGATTGTTTTAGGGACTATATTGTCATATTGATTCAATTAACAGTTCATAGAGCATTTGAAATGCTTACGGAGTTGTCTCAAGATTTTTGTACAGTAGGTTGAAATTTACTTAATGTGCTCCTTGAATTTATCGTTCGAGTTGTTCTTCTAGAAATACTATTCACATTATTATCTATCGTATTAGCAGTAATTTTGACTTTGGTGATTTGGTAATGTAGATACCCTAGAAGATGTGAATGGAGAACATGAAAAATAGATTTCCTCTCTATCGAACTGTAGCATGTATGAATAATTTTATTTTAGCTCATGAGATTAATAGCGGAACAATGCATGAGAATAAAATGGAAAACCCTTTGGCATTCGAATTCAATGGTGCATTCCTAATCAAATGTTACATTTTATTTGGAACATCCAATGCTATTTTAATAAGAAAACTATTCTTATAAGAATAAAACATTCCAAATGTTCAGAGTCAGATAATTTTTACCTTTTTAAAATTATTTGTTATTTTGATTTAGTCAAAATTTCTGAAATTAGATACAGGAATCCGACACGTTATAATATACGAAAAAATTAACACAAGAAAGGAGATGGAAATTGTAGCATAATTTCATAAAATGATCATAACTTGGTGCAAAAATATTAATCGAATAATGTATTTAGAAGGCATCAATCATGTTTCAAAATTTCAAATTAAATTTTTATGCAGTTTTTCTTTAAAATAAATCAATTTCAATTAACAAATAAAGATATTTTAATCTATAAATAATTAATTAAAACAAGCTAAAACAAACGCATTTGAAAACGTAGCCCAGAAAGCGAATCTGAGAATCATAGGATATAATGGGCTGGCATAGTACATAACTGTCACTTCGTCATAAATCTTCCCTTCTAATTACCAAAGGTGTGTTGAAACAAGAATCATTAAGTGTCAAACAACACCGACAACGTTGAATATTTAATTTTTGGAACCTGCTGCGTTTGTTTCCTGCAAACCATTAAATTCCTCGCTTTCTCATTTCTCAACAACGCGGGGGAAGAGACATAAAAATAAAGTAAAGTTGGGACAACTGACTCTGTTCCCACGCCTATAACGGAAGCGACAACATGTTGGCTGCTCATAGGATCATAATAAGGCTGGCATTCATTAAAGTTTTCTGCTTTTTTCTTCCAAGTTTTACAACTGGCAGACTTCCTTCCGATTGATTGCTGGCTCGTTCTAACGTCGATTCAATTTTGTACTTGTGTTGCCCGTTCATATTACACAGCTGAAGCAAGTGAAAACCAAAAATGAGAGATGGCGAATGCCTAAAGCAGTGTTACATAATTTCTTTCATTTGTGTTGTTCAAGTGCAAAGCCGGATTCAGCCCATTAGGGACAGTGGCAAATGAAACGATTCTACGCATTAGAAAGCTTCTTCGATTAACTTTTCAATTTAGCTTCACATTTCAATATTTTTAATATAATGAATATGTAAATGATTTATTTTTGTTAAATTTTTATTTCAAAATTGTTAAATTTGTTATCATTGTTAAATTATAACTTTATGGGAATATGAAAGAATTTATTACTTTCTTATGTATGAAATATACAAAGGAAAAATATCAAAATCTTCAAAATGATCGAATTCGAGTCTTTTAAGAATATCCTCGTTTCAAACCTCCCTCAGTCTGAGAAACACATTTTTGGAATTATATCTGTCTAGAAGGATAAGAGCAGGATAATTCAAAAAATTCAGGCGGAGAAATTTTGGTATATAAACTTCACACTAAATTTGTAGATTTCTGTCAAATTTTGGGCTTAACAAATTCAGAAAATTTCCATTCTGGCCATTCATTTCATTTTCCCAATAACACAAGCTACAGATTCATTTAACCATAATATTGTGTCTTATTTTCGCCAAATTTTAAAGCGTATCTGAAGACAAATGTCTTTAGATAACTTTCATATAAAAGAGGCCTACATTATAAATGCAAATAATTACGTATAATTACATTTTTTTTTTTTTTTTTTTTGGAAATGGAAAGTATTTTTCTTTTTAACATAAATCCCTATGGGAAAAATGGTTCCACATTTCGAATCAGTTGCGGGAAACAATGTTATTTGTTAAGCAATATAATATATATTTATATTCTTTGTCTGAAAATGTAACGTATTTATGAATAATGAAATATGTCATACGTGCGAGTCATTAATTATGGCTTGCATGATGAAGCAGTTATGGGAAATATAACAAATTATTGCTACTCATACTTATTAAAATTTATGAATTAGTTTTAATAAATTTCTCAAAAAAAAATCTGATTCCATTAAAAAATGAAACACCGTTATTTAAACGAATTAGTATATATATATATATATAATCGCAAGTAAAATTATTCTCAACTATAAGATTTCCTTAAAATTATCCATTGTCTTAATTAATCATTTCTCAAATTGATATTAACGACAAAAGACTCCAAAGTTAATTATCTTCTTCTTTTTTACATAGAGACAATATCAGATTGATGACTAAGTTTCATTAAATTTTTTATTTATTTCTATTTTATTCAGACTAAATTTTTTGTGCCTATCTTGAATTTTTAATTGGCCTTTTAACAAGAGATAAATAAATAAATAAAAATTGTATATAAAAGAATTTTAAATCTTGATATTTATTCTATTATTTAGCTGTGATGGAAATCGGCTTTATTTCTGTAATAACGTTATCAATGCATTCGGTCTCTTTAAGGCTAGCTCTTAATTTTCAAGTACCTCATAGATTGTAATGTATGCTACATTACTGTCTATGAATTGTTAGTTTAAGGCAGGTTATAAATTTTTTCCTATATAAATTTGGTATAATTTAATTATTAGTTTAATCCCAAAAAATACAATTTTTAAATTAAAATTTGATTTTAATTAAAAATTTATCTTAAAAAATTTTTTTTAGTTAAATTTTCTAAAATTTGTGTCTGACATTTATACATTTGCGGTAAATAAAACAAAACTCGTCATGGAGGTTTAAAAGAAATACGTATGTAAGAGTTTGATTTTCACATTCAATTGCAAAAAAAAAGCGACAATATTTTTTTAATAATTTTTAATTTGATATTAATTACAACACGTTTTTTAAATTTATTTTTAAATTTTAAGTTTGTGAAAAGCATTGACACGATGGATTACGGAGTTGCGTTTTATATTTGGCACATTTAAATATTGAATATAAAAATTTAATTAAAATTTGTATTCGCACGTTGAAAAAAAAAACTAACTAAAATGCTGCAATTCTGCTGGGCCTATATACGAGTCACGTCAGTTCATATATCATTCTATCATTTATTGTAAGATTTGAAATCGTTGTTCAACTTACACAAGTTCAAAAACAAAATAATGTTTACAACAAATTATTAAAACATTTCAGCGCTTCAGCATATTTTTCTTCGAGACATTTTGAGATCTTTTTGGAAAATAGAGCGGCATAAAATATGAAATAACATAAACAAATATCTTGATGAATGTAATTGATGAAGCACGCCGTACGTAATAAATATCTGTAATAGCCGAGTTCTTAGAAATAACTTCTGAACTTCTTCTGACACAGATTTATACCCAGATGGCTCACAACACGTCGTTTCTTTCTTTATAAATATATATTGCATCGTTCCGAAGTTCTCTGAAATAATAAATTTTTGTATCATGTTGATAAAGCGTCCCTATTGCATGGAGTTAACGTATGATGTTAAAAGCCATTTTTTACTTGTGACTAAACTGAATACTTACTCTAAATAGACTTATAAAGAGGTTAAATAAAGGTCAAAAATGTATAAATATCTACTTTAATCTATTCTCCAATATTAAAATGAAGTTTAATTCATTTTTGATATTTTTGTAAATTTTTGTTCTCATTTTGATGGCAAATTCATTTTATTTATTTGTATAGGAAAATTATACAGAAAAATTATTGCAATCGCCAAAAAAAGAATGATTTCAGGATTTTGAGAAGTTTTACCATTTTATATTAACTGTATTTAGTTTTTACTATTGTATTGTTGAATTTTATTACGTTGGTATAACTTTAAATATGAATTATAAGTTGTTTCATTTTTTAAAAAAAGGGGCGTATTTGTGAAAGTTACATCAAGGGAGTGATTTAGAAAAAAGGTACCGTTTATGAGACAAAAATTAAATTTTAGTTAACTTTTTATCAAAAGGTTAAAAAATTTCACTGTTATTGCAGGGAAAAGAAAAAGTTAATTTACGACATGAAAAACTAGCAAATGAACCTACAACAAAATTAGATTTTAGTTAACTTTTTATAAAAAGATTAAAAAATTTCATTGTTATTACAGACAAAAGAAAAAGTTAATTTATGACATGAAAGAAAAAAAGACCTAGAATACGCATATGTTTGTACAAATGGTAATTTGCATTTATTTGCATATTTTGCATCTAAACAATAATTTTAATAAAAGTGCAAGTGAAAAATCGAATACAATCTTGAGTAGATCCAGCAAGATTTTTAATAAAAATATCCCCATTATAAAAGAGAAAAATAACTAATAAATCTAAAGTAAGCAATTTTAAATAAGGCAGCATGGGGACCAATTTACAAACATGACACCGAAATAACAGCTTAACAAATTGCTCTAGGTGAGTTTAAAATATGTCGAATGATTGTTTTTTTTATTGATTTCTAACCAATTTAATCCCATTTATCTTACTTATTTTCGAATCAAAATTGTATCGATTTTAATCGAAATTTTTTTCACAGTGAGTGTCTGAAACTTACTTCTTAATGTTAAGGAAATTTAGAGAAAAAGTTAGAAGAAAACAAACATCTTTATTTCTTTCCTATGTATTTGGGGGAAAAAATAAAAATTTCGATTTCACCCAACTGTTATTTTCTGATCAATGCGAATATTATCACAACAGGACAACTCATTCATTTTCTCTAATGAATTAATAGTTCCCAAAACATCCCTCCACAGCCGATAACACGATCAATCTCTCAAGTTGCAGACTTCAATTGAATTACATCTCGGAAACTCCCTCCTTGGGCCTCCCTTCCAAACGATAAAGATCTCGCGAAAACTACACCATCTGGAGTGTCTGTTCTGGCTGGATATAGGTAATTGGCTCTCACTTCCGACTCCAAGTCTTGACCCTTAAGGCCACGCCCAGTTTGAGGGGACCAGTTATTGTTTATTACTATCTCTTTTTTTTTTTTTTTTTGCCTCCAAGGGAACCACAGCAAATTGCCCCAAGTACTCTACATTCACTGCAATTGAACATAAAACGATATTTACAGCCAATTTTGACAAAGATAAGGAGGATCGTAAAAAAAGACCTTTTAACCTTATCAGAAATTACTGCTGAGTAGACCTTATAGGATGCAGTAACATTTGCAAGCATTAATGTGTATTTTTGCCATTTTAAATCCTTTATTTAGTTTGCAACAAGCATAGAAAGAAAAAGAATATATTCTCTAATGAATGTTTTAATGAATTATTTCTTGAAAATATGTCCGTTATTTAGTAAAGTCTACATTTCATAGATTTTATCGCATATTTATAAAGATAGCAATGAAAAAAAACATAAAATATTAATGGCTGAGAATGTAGTAACATTTGCAAACATTAATGAGTATTTTTGACCTTTTAAATCTCGTACTAGTTTGCATCAAGCAACAGAAAGAAAAAGAATATATTCTTCGATGAAAGAATTATTAATGAATGAATGAATTAATTACTTCTTAAAAATATGTCAGCTATTGTAGTAGTGTTTACATTTCATCGATCTTATGGCATATTTATAAAGACAACAGATATATATATATATATATATATATATATATATTTAATTTGTTCTCGCTTATATTATGAAGGAGCACTTGCGACGTCTTCACCACTTTTCGCTCTTACTTTAACCCTTTAAAGGGCTATTTTTTCCTAGTCATGGTATATTAAAATATTTTTAGGATTGAGATTGGCTTAAGAAAAGGAATTCATTTAACTTATCAGATGAATTTAATTTGATTAATTAATTTATTTGGTTAATTAATAGTTATGTAACAAATAAAAACACAACATTTTGTGTGAGATAAAGAACTGAAGCATCTAAGTTTCTGTCTTACTGAAAAAGCATTAGAACTTTTACCAATCTATATAACTTCATTCGAAGATTGATAAATTTGGTGGGTAGCATACTTCCAAGGTTTAACCCTCCAACTGCTCATCCCACGATTTCCGCTGGTTGGCACTCTGTCTATTTTCTATTGTATCTCGCGTTTTTCGCTGTTTAGTGTGTTTATCTTACACTATTGAAGATTCTTACTATACCATATTATTATTAGGTAATGTACTATAATAGTTTGATTTGCTTGGAAAGCATCTAAATTTATTTGCAAATGTCGCATCTAAATAATGATTTTGAAATATTCCGCAGTCAGATGGTTAAAAATTTTAAACCAATCGAAAATAAAGCATATTTATAACCCGCCCTGAGACGAATAAAGATAATCGTACAGTTAGACTTATGTGTTTTTATACAGAGTGAAATATCTGTTTCTTACTTCGTCTGCCCGAGTGTCATTTTATATTATTAATTTCTTCCTTTCTTTCTTTTATTTCAATAAAGGACTTTCGATATTCAATAAAGAAATTTATTCAAATATAATTTTTCAAATAAGAATTTTTTACAAATTAATGTTTTTTCTTTGGTAAATATCTTACTTTAATACTCAGATGAAGTAAAAGTCATCTGCCATTAATGAAGCAATGAGATATCTAGACACAAAATTTATTCTTGAACATATAGCATCAAAATCTTAAATACTAATGAATAGAAAAGTTATTTTATATATAATAATTGTCTCAGATTATTATTTTAAATTAATTTTAGAAGACATTTGAAAAATTAATTCTCATAAAAACGTTCGCATGAAAAGAAATATTACATTAATTTTTAAGATGAGATAAGAATTATCATTTTTGCCATCATATGTGAATTAATTGAATTCTGAAAGCCTTGGTGTATAAGAATTTTTTTAAAAAAATCGCTCTGACGAGGTTTAAAGAAATAATTTCCGTGCTATTTCTGGTTTTTTCTGTCAATTCAAAATATTTTTTTAAAGTGAAAATTAGAAAAAAGAATAACTTATTTCTAATTTGAATTTTTATTATATTTAAATATATTTCCTATATTTACAATTTAATGAGATACTCCTTATTAATCAATATATAATAGATACTATTGAAATATATTTTTTATGCCATGTTTTTGAGAGACGCCTTTTGAACTCTTTATTTAATATATATATATAAGCAGAAATTCTTTGTTGACTTAGTCAATTTAAACATAATTTTTTTACTGCAGATAATGCATTTATACAGAAATTCTAAATAGTAGACACTTTAGAAAGATATCGCTAAATAAACATCTCCCTCAAACTTTCAAAGATAAACACAAAACACTACTTTTTTTTTTTTTTTTAGTTGTACTTGAAATGTTAGATGCTAAATAAAATTTGAAAAAAGAAAAAAAAGATAGAAAAATAAACTGAAACAAACTAAAATGAAGAAATGCAGGAGACACATAAATTTTTAAATTTGGGAAATTGAGTTTAAAAATATGATTTTGTAAAAAAATTCGATTGCCTTTTGAGTTGACTGTCTATGTTTTACTAATTTATGCTAGCCTTTCTTTTTATGTTCATTTCCTTTTCTGTCGTCTTTGATTTGATGAAAAACTTTTAAAGCTCCGATGTTAATTTAACGAAAACACGATTCTTATCTTAAATGAAATAGAATAATACATCAAAGAAATGCTATTTTAATGCTTTATTTTAGGCAGGTAGAATTGCTTATAAAAAAATATTTTTACGATTTTTCTTCTAAATATTCATTTATATTAAAAATTAAAATAAAATATCCAATTTGTAATATTAGTAATTAATATAATAAATTCGACAGTTTTTAGTTCCTATCACATTTTGAATATTTTTTGCACATATACAAATATATTTATTTATTATTAAATGTATAAGAAAAACAGGGTGTACATTCTAATCGTGGCTTAAAAACTTATTTCGAAACCATTAGGAATGGGTGTATATTTCTAATACGAAAAATTATTCAAATAATGTACCTTAGAAAAATTACAAAACTTAAATTCTTATATAGTTCATCCGTCCTATTAGACATATTAAAATATTTTAGACATATTTATATTTTAAACAAAAAAGTGCCACTCTTTTAAGAACAAAGTTGACTGGATTATGAAGATTAGAAAATCACTAGTTTAGATAATTTTATCGACTACCTCGGGAAAACCCTCCATTTAATCGACTCCGTTTCCTAGAGATGAGCAATGATTGATCTTAAGTAATTCAAATTAAAGCTTCATAATTCCGACGGTTTTGATCGGAAAAATGTGAAACTATATATATATATATATATATATATATATATCGTGTATCTCGGAAACGGCTGAAACGTGTTAGATCAAATTTTATAATTAGATAAGGTTTAATTTTTAAGCTTATCTATATAGGTTTTTCCCCCGTATAAACGCGATTTTAAACACGAAAAATAATTTTTTTAATATATATTTTTGAAAAACATGTTAAAATAAGAGTATTTATGATTTTTTTTATTAAATAACCAATTCATATGTAGGTTAATTGAAAAATATTCACATGTAATCAATATGCGATTCCTAGATAATATTTTCTCCATATATATATATATATATATACTATATATACTCTCGATCTTCTAGATATTAATTAATGAAACCGACACATTCTAAAATAGTTTTGATTTACTATCTTTTCAGAAGTACAGTGGTGGACAAAAGTGTGGACATTTTTTGAAAGTTTCATGTTTTTCAACTTTGTGTGCTTGTAGAATACATTAATTTTTACTTAAATACAAATGTTTATATATCAAATTGAAGGTAATTTAATGTAGAATTGAATAACAAAAACAATATTACAATACTAATACTAAACTTGTTAAAAAGATACGCTCATTTTAGTAAGATCTATCTTAGATTTGCATTTTTTTAAATTGATATTTACACAATCAATACTTAGTAGGATAACCCTTATTTTTTAAGACAGCTTCACAGCGTCTTTTCATCGAGTGAACGAGTGTTTGGAGTTCATCTTTCGTAATCATATGATGCCAAGAATCAATTATAGATTCAATAAGTTGTCTTTTATTGGATTTTTCGTACAAGAATTTTCAAACGTCGCCACATATTTTCAATTGGATTGAGATCAGGGCTGTTTCCTGGCCATGGTATACATATATGCCTTTATTTTGAAACTATGCTTTTCATACTTTTGCTGTGTGGCATGGAGCTGAATCCTACTGAAAAATAAATGGTACTTTGTTGGGGAAGAAATCCCTGATGGAAGGTATCAATTTTGGTTCTAGGACAATTTCGATGCATTTTTTGCTATTCAGGATGCCATCAATCACTTGAATTCGGCCCACACCATCTGCAGACATACATGCCCAAATCATGCCATTTGTTGCTGTTTTTATAGTTGCTTCAATGCACTCAGGATGAAGCGCTTCACCTACTCTACGTCTCACGTATTTTCTACCATCACGTAGTAGCGATATTTTAGTCTCATCGCTCCAGATTACTTACTTCCATTGATTTTATGACCATTTAATGTGTTCTTTTGCCCACTTAACTCGTTTTTCGAGTTACTTTTGATTTAAATATGGTTTTTTCCTTGGAATTCTAGCTTGTAGTCCAAATCCTGATAACCTTCTTTTTGTTCTTGAACTTACTGCAATATCCGCTGCATTCATTTCACATCTAATGGCATCTGATGAAACTTTTCTATCTTGAAGGCATAGCCGTTTACTTTTTCTATCGGCCGTAGCAGTTGTGCATTTTTTTTTTCTGCCTGATTTGACCTTGTTTTTCACTGATTTCGTTTTTTCATAACGTAAACAGAACTTTCGTACAACAGAACAAGTCACTGAACCACCAACTTCTCTTGCAATTTCAGCACAAGAGAGATCATTTTCTCTCAATATGACAATTCGGCTTCTTTTTGTAGATGTCCAATCAGTTCTTCTTGCTGGTGTTGTTTGTTTAAAATTAGTTTAATTTAAAAAAATGACAAAATATTCAAAAACAGTAATATTCTATTTAATTGTACTAGTATGCATCATTCCGCAAAATATTTCCACAACAATAACGCTTTTACCATCCAAATAACCTAAATTATAGTTACAGACATTTGATGGGTCCTCAGAACAGTGTTTGTGATTGGCTAGTACGCTCTTAATACAAAACACGTCATTATTCAAAACGATTTGTGTTTGTTTGTTCTACTAAAATGTGCGTAACTTTTTTTGTAATACAGATATTGTAATACTGTTTTTGTTATTAAATCTTACATTGAATTACCTTCAATTTGATATCTAAACATTTGTATTTAAGTGAAAATTAATATATTCTACAAGCACGCAAAGTTGAAAAACATGAAACTTTCAAAAAATGTCCACACTATTGGCCACCACTGTACATTCGCTGATTGAAACAACATATAATACAATTATTTATGCCATTGAAAAAATTTCAACTGTAACCGCTTGTTTATCTTTAACGTTTTGGAATAGTTATTGGGTTAGGAATAGAGTGGGTGCATCTTTTAAGAATGAAATAAATACGAAAGAAAATACACGATTCCCACAATATTTGGAATTTCACTAAAATTAATTTATGCTACAAAAACTTATTTCTTTTCACAATCAGTAAATACAATAATAATGTACTGAAACATAATTTAATACTGTTTGGTTTATTTAAAAGTTGCCGCCTTTGGCGACCGCCGGTTCGACAATCTTAATGTTAGTTAAAATTTTAATAATTAAATATTTTATGCAATTCCAACTTTAATAACTTCTTCATCAAAAAATTTTAAAACTTCAAATTTTGATAGTCCTATAATTCACTCATAATATTATAAAGGCCTTCGGTCATAACGTAATACGTATCTATCTAATTTTCTGTTAGCTCCCGCGGAATTTATGCTTTAAATTAAAGAGGAAAGGATGAATATGCAATTAATATAATAATATTTTTTACTGAAACAAAGCATTTTTTTTATAATATGATTATTGAAAACAGAGTCACTGAGCGTTTAAATTTTATGGGCATTAAAGAATATATATCTAAATTTATGTAATATCTCAAGAATTTGTCAGCAAACTTTTCTCAGATTCATGATGAGCAGATCGATTAATTAACAATGTTTAATTTTAAATGCATCAAACATTAAGAAAATAAACAGAATCGTTTAAAATAATCGGTCGAAAACAGGTTTAAAAAACTTCTTAAAAACCGATATGCTTAAAACTATAAGCATATACAAAAAAATATATAACTAACATAAATATAATTTAATTACAAAAGCACACAACTAACCTAAAATTAATTTAAATCGTCTCCGAATCAACAATCAGAACACAATGCACATGCTTGAATTTTCAAACCCAGCTATGGTAACGCAAATGCGTGAATTTTTCTATGTCAGTTAGAGTAACGCTATGCAGATTAGAAATTTTTTTAATTTCCTTTATTCGGTTTTATTTTAATTCAGAAGTGCTTCAGAATGAATCTGAAAGATCGATTAATTAATAATGTTTAATTTTAAATGCATCAAACATTAAGAAAATAAACAGAATCGTTTGAAATAATCGGCCGAAAAATGTTTACCCCAGCCTCATTAGTGTGGGGAAAAAAGTGAAAGCTTTGTTCATTTGGCGGTGGGGAAAATGAGAGTTTTTTGGCGGGAAAGTTAGTTTTTAATTAATAATTAAAATTCTAATTAAAAATTCAAAAAAAAGGACCCCACGTGCACATTCCCAACCTCCAAGGTATACATGTACCAAATTTGATGCCTGTAGGTCGAACGGTCTGGCCTGTAGAGCGCCAACACACACACACACACACACACGCACAGACACACACACACACACACACACGCACAGACACACACACACACACATTCAGCTTTATATAAATATAGATTATTAAATCAAATCATATAAGAGAATGCTGAAAATTATTCTCTCACCTATTTATAAATTCAATTTTTCAAAACATAAATGGCGAAATAAAAATCTAAGTTACATTAATGTTTTTTTTATTAAATTAGGAATCCGAAATGTTTCGTTTTATAAGCATTGCTGTGCAAAATAAGATAATATAATTTTGCAAAAGAAAATAATTGAATTCACGTCACAGAAATGAATTCACGAATGCTTTTATAAATTTACGAGCTACGCTTTATTTTTAAAATTTTTTTTTCCTCAATTCACCCCTGTATATCTTCCTCCTGAAAGGAGCAGACAATTTCGATGTTATATTTACTTTTATTTCTGACTTTTAATGATGAGGTTGGTCTCTGGAAATATTGGTTGGATTGAATTTCAACTTATCTTTTATGTCCAGATTGACCTTTATCGAATTATAAGATCTTTGAATGATTTAATTTTATCATATAAATTAAAGGAATGATAATTCGATGCATGTATAGCTGAAAGGCCTTGATGGTTAAAGGGTTAAAAATTTTAAAATAAGATTTAAAAAAAATAAACATGGGGAAATATGATAAGTAAAAATAAACAATTAACGCCTTTTAACCGATTGTTCTCGCAAATTTCATAAATTGCAAACCTGATATCTTACCTAAAATTTGATTTTAAAACTAAAAGAGAATGATGAAAATTCATCTGATCGAATAACCTATCAGTGAAATGAAGTAAGTTTATATAAAGTATCTGAAATTTGTATCAAATCCTTGTCTATGTACATTATAATAAAATTTACGTTTTATTTAATATTTTGAGATTTTTGCTTACTAACTTAATACATTGAAAACTTTAAGCTAACAGAAGGGAGATCTAACATTTATATTAAATTGCATATCAAATAAAAACACTTGCGTTCAAAAATGTAAAAACTATATCAATTTTCATTATATTTCATTCTGAAGTTAAACCTGAATATGAGCGTTTCGAGAACCTGAATCTTAAAAAAGCCAAACAAAATAATTTTTTTTTAATTTTACTAAACATGAAAAATTATAACTTAGTGTCCATGTCTGGGTTTTGATACTGGAAATTAGACGTTATTAAATTTCTTATTAATGCCAATTATATTTTTAATATATAAAAATTTGCCAGTGCAGGCTTCTTCAAAAACGGGCCATCTACTGGGAGAAAGTCATAGTTTTATGTCCATTTGTTTAGCCTCTTACGTTTACCCCATAAATGAAAAGTACTGATTAATTTATGGACGGTGGCATTTTTAGTCAAGGCAACTTTACATCAGCTTAGGCGGGAACCTGAGTTTGTTGTAATATTTGAAGGTATTTGAGATACCCGGTATCTTTCTGAAAGACGAACAGTAGAAACTGACAGAAAAATCAGATAAAAAGCGTGCATCTGCCTATCACTTCTGAATAGTGATTAAGAATGCTGTCAGAGAAATAGATATCATAATTGGCTTCCTTTATTCATATTCATCATTCAACTAATATGAAATGACCAACTATATTATTACAATATCTTTGTGACATTAATCGGAATTCAAAATACCAAACAACATCATAGAAATATTGTATAATACCTGGTGCTAATTTGACAGTTTTATCATGCATTAAGTCATCATATTGTCGAGAAATAGATAATAACGAAACTGTACTAGGTTTTAAAACCAGGTAGTTAGCCAAGAAGCATCTAGTTTTCAACAGTAAAATAAACAAAAAAAAATCTTTTTTCTGAAATATCAATCGCTATTTATAAAATTAAGCATCTTAAATTTATTTTTCAGGATAAAAATAATTATATGCATTCACTTTCTGCGTATCTTAAAAAAAATATTCAAAATTACCTAAACCTTTAAAAATTCCAAGAAGAATAAATCATGCATTAATTTTTTCTTGCAATCTCCATTTATTCATTCCAATGCTTATTACGTATCTTGAAATCCAATTTAGAATTTGAAAAGTTCATTATCAGTTTCTGAACTAGGGACAGACTTTCGAATGCCGTTTCCTGAATTGTTACCATTTTATTTTATTTCAAATATTGTTTTGCTTTCCGAAATCAAATAAAGTAGTTAAAGTAGTAGCTGAAAACGTGTGAAAAAATCGGCGGAGAGTTTAAAGGTATCAAAAATGGATTGAAAAAAGTAAAAGGAAATCTATTGAGTGAGAGAAAATAAATGTCGTATTCTCACAATTTTTGATTGCTTTTCTTTCTGTTTTTATTAAGTCAACGATTCATCCAATTAAAAATTGCCTTGCGATATTCTATTTCTACTTAGTCTAGCATCTATAGCCATTAGAGACAGATTAAACAATGCAAGTGTTGGGACATTTATCTTCTCAACTCCCAAAACCAGATTTTTTTCTTCTTTTTTTGGTTTTAATTGTAATAAGTAGTCAGTTTTGAAAAATTGTAAGAAGAACCATTTATTTTTGAGTCATGCTCCAAATAATTCGATTTCGTACACGCATATGAAAAAATTTAATTTAAAATTTAAAATTAATTTTAAACACCACAATTTAACAAAAATGACAAATCTTTTTTTAAATGATATTTATATATAGAATCTGGATAATTCTAAATAACGGAACAGCAAAAAATTGTAAAACAATGTAATATAAAACTTGCAAAAGTTAATTTCCCAAAATAATGTTTCAGAATTTAAATGATTTCATCGGAACAAGTTCGATTGCATGACTCTTAAATATTCCTTTAAAAATACCGCAAAAAGTTTCTGAATTCCTCGAGTGCATCAAAAGATGAGGGATTATTAAGTAACTGCCTACTTTGCCGATTTAAATCCGACCTATCTAGCCATCCCTATGACTCAAGTACTGGGGATATATATTTAAAAAAAAAGTGTTTCTTATAAATCAGAACGTTCTAAGAAATGTCTACTTAACTATTACGTCAGAAGATCGATTCTGTTTTATTGAAGGAGTTTAAGGGAAAAATGGACCCTATTTGTGTTTGGATTGGAAGAATATAATGCATTTCTCATTTGATTCCGATCACAGGGATAATTCGTAACAAAGTGCCCAACGATCTTCGTTTATTTGAATATTGATGATTTATTCATTTTCTCACACCAACAGAGACTAATCATAAATTATAAGGCACTAGATCAGAAAATTTAAGTATAAAAACAAAATTGCAATACAATAAAAGGAACATCAGTAATAAATCGAAGAAAATATACAAAAACGCAGACAAAAATAACAAATTTGTACAGGCTCAGAAGACAAAACTGATGTCAGAGAGCAAATTATCTATTCATGCTAGATTATTTGAATTAAAATACAGAATAATCAAAAATCGATTTAAAAATGCAACTAATCAAAATGCAAAATGTAAAATCTTAAAAATAAATCAAAATTCCCATAAGTATTAAAGGTACCAAAACTATAATTTTGAAGCATTTTTCAATCAGCGAAATTTTTGCATATGGGAGTAAAAGAATCTAAAAATTGGAAATCTGCGGGAAAATCTTATTATTTTTTTTTTCAGTTTCAGAAGAAAATCTTTTTATTAATTAAAATTTTAAGTTGTTCGCTTTTGCGAGTGTCTTTATATTTGCTTGGATGATTTTCTCTAGTAAAAATACAATTGAAAGCGTATTGACTATATTGCCATTACTTTTTTAAACCGCATTTGAGACGCTGTAAACACGAAATAAATGGACCATAGCTTGTTAGGAATTATATAGCAAATTTGTTATTTGTTATTCAAAAAAGCGTTTAACATACATACTTGTTTCAGCATACATCCAATATTTTTGTCAGCTTCTTAGCAGGAATTCTTTAATTTCATATTTTAAGAGAAAAAAATATAGAAGATATATTAGTTCTTTTCCTCGAGAAAGTGCTGTGATTTCTGAATGTAATCCGCATGTTGATTGCTGGGAACGTTATCATGGACTTTGACTCAAGATAGGATTAGTGTTTAGTCCATAACCTCCTTACCATGGACCTTACCATTTTCGTTATGCACATCAAACATTAAATACTTTTTTAAAACCATTGCTTTTTTTTCCATGGGTTAATAATTTTTACGATACAAAATGTAATTCAACATGGCGTATTGGAATTCGAAGACAAATAAAGAAGACAATTCAAAATATCCTTAATATTTGCGTCAGGATTTAAAAGACAAAAATTAAAATAATGTTTTCTGATCGTGATATTTCTCTCTGTAAGAATTCATCAAGGCGTAATGTATCATTTTTTTTATTGTTTCACATTTATATAATCTCCAAGAGTTTCAAGAAATTATAATATCCAAATAAATATACCCACTTAGGTTGCCATTAGTTTATAAATGTAACAGATGCACAAAATGCTATAACTCCTCTCCTTTTACTTTCTCGCATACGAAACTTTACAAAGAGAAAGTATTATAATCATCAAAAATTTCGATCTGAAGATTTTGATGGGTTTCCAAGTCTCAATCTTCCAGATTTCCGAAAAAATATTTTTGAAATTATATGTTTATGCAAGCACGATAACTCAAGAATGTTTAGAAGTTGACGGATTAAACTTGTTATATGATCTTAACATCTAATTTGATTTCAATCAAATTTTGAACGAAATCCATTTCGAGGAAGTCTATGTGTCCAATTATTCAAATAGTAGTTAACAAAAATATTTTCAAGTCAAAAGAAAAAAAAAAACCCTAAATGTATCAAATTTGGCCCACAGATTCAATATTTAAGTACAAATCATAGTCAAATTTTAAACCAACATCGCTTAGGGATTGATTGGCTGTCGTCGGTCAGCACTTTTGCATGCATGTAAACGCGGTAATTGGAAAACGCAAAGACTTATATGAATAACAAGATCTTATGACTATAACTGAAAACTTGCGCCAAATTTCGGTTTTAATGGACAGGAGAGAAAACACCCAGAATAAACATTCAGTGCTCTGATTATTGTATATTAACCGCATTCTAGAGGTTAAAAGTCACGCGATAATAGTTTCTTCCCCAATGGTATGCGTGAAGCACTTTTATTAGGGGATACACAAGAAAGTTTCGAAAGACCACTGCAGCTAGTTTCAACCTGATCCGACACAAAAACGGTCTGCTAATAAATAAAGACAAGGTTTAAAATAGCTTGCAGATTTCATTATTATTTTTTTTACTCGAAATAAAACATTACTGTCGATGCATTTTTAAGAACAATAGGCTTATCAAATTTGTTAATTAATTAATGTGTGCTGGCAGTCTTTTCCAGCAATATTCAAACATGAGTACTGACTTTGAGTTCAATTGTTTTTTCTTTTAATAATTGAAGTGGTTAAATGATAATTTTGCTGATTATTTTGTGGTTCCATTATTTTATAAATTATGAAATTATTTCCTTGTTATAATCATTACTTTATTGAATTTAACTTAATGCTTATTTGTTTATTAAAATTGTTAAGTATCAAAAATAAATCTTTGCATTGTCATTTTCATTTCTTTGGCCGTATTATTATTCGAAATTTAAATTTTTGGGATAAATCGAATTTTATTGTGGTCTGAATTAGCCTAGTTTTTCTGCAATTTGAGGAATATCATTTGCCTATAAATTATTGTAACTGCCAGATGAATGATTTTTTTTTCCCAAAGTTTCTGTTTCTCCGAGTACTTTTACGCACCACTTATCTTTTTTATAAAAATCAAAGGCAACTTATAACAGTTTCTGTACTGATCACTCAACGATTGCCTGCGAGGGTGGAGAACTTCAAGTGACGTCATATCTGGCGTCACTTTTCTTCCTAACCTTGAGGGAAAGGCGAAGGAGTCAGATGGAGTGCAAAAAATAAAGGAGGAAAAACCCGCGAACAAATGAGAGGGGGCGACCAGAGCAAACACTAGGTCAAAACAACGGGGGCTCATCGATTGTACGAGAAAACAATATATATATATATTTGCTTTTTCTTTTTTTTCCTCCCTTAAAAGAATATTCAGGAAAGTAGAAGGGAGGGCTCTTGGAACTATTAGGAATGAAACAGGGGCCGTATCCATACCTGAGTATCTATATGCCATAAACAATAGAGTACAATTTGTCAAAGTAGAATATGGATTAGTAGAAGTGTTAAACAATCCGAGTTAAAAATATGATTAGAAAATTTATCAGTATTTCTATCTGATTAGGGCTGGGCCGAATGATTAAATAGGCACAGTAAGCGACTGAATAGTTTGTCCTAATATTTTCTTTGTGGTATTTTAAGGTGTTTTTTTTTTTAACTCTGCGCTTTTATTTGATTTATAAAGACCATGTGCATCATTCAAATAAAAATCACGACCCTTTAAATGTTAGACCATTATTCTTTTTCTTTTTTTCACGTTCGTTATTATGGTACAAATTTGCTCCCAACTGGTAGATTAATCCCCAAATCAACAGCTTTTGCGGTTGTTAAAAAATCTATAATTTTTTGGGATTTTTAAAATTGCTTTTAAATTATTGCTTTTAAATTTAAATTGCTTTTAAATTTCTTATTATTTTTACATGCGTGATATTAAAACTCTCCTCCTGTCTTCTCATCAATTTAATCTTTTGATATTTATTTCTTCACAACATTTGTTACTTCATAACTATTTAACCAATAAACATTTTAACCAATAAAAATTTTCGGTTTAGTATAAATATATCTGTGTCCCATTTGAAAGCAAGACTAGGGCTATCTTTGGGATGGACCTCGTTATTTTGAATCGATTGAATTAACTCGACATTGAATCGCGGTCAGATGACGAGAACGACACCTGAATTGGCAACCCCTTCTCAAAAATGTGAGAGGACTTTTGGCCTTGACGGATTTAACGTGCACCAAACCAGCTTACATGACGATTCTTCGATGGGTCGGGTCTCAAACCTGAAACCCTCCTTTCCCAAAGCCGTGACCTTACCATCAGGCATCCATGGGCTTTTCGTATTTGGAGATCTAAAAAAAAAAAAAAAAAAAAAAAAAAAAAAAAACTGGCAAGGAGAGGCAAAATTGACATTGACTAAGACACCTGTAGGTCTTAATTCGATCCTGGATATGAAAATAGCATTTGTTGGAACCTTAATTTAACTGCCTCTCGGCAATTATTTTTCTGATTATTAATTATTTATTATAAATAATTGTACATTGTCAAATTATACAATATGTTATCATTTGAAGTAAATAAACTTTTTACTTTGTGAATGAAGGTAGCAACAGTTATAAAAGTGGTATCTGCACATGCATTGCCCAAAGTGGCGAAACGAAGATTTTGAGATGGTTTCTCGAAAATTGCTGAAAATAAGGGAAAAAAGTCAGTTTAAAAGTTATTCCGTGTCGTCAATGTAGTAAGGAACAATGCTACACATGCATGGATAACCTAAAGCGAAGCCAAAACAATGTAATTTTGATCAATGTAATTACAGGGAAGCCCGCAAATATCACATCTTCCTTCTGTAAAAATGTCGCAAGTCACTCCAATTGATATTCGTGTTTTTAGCACTCAGTGTTATATTTATGGATATGAAGTATCATACTGGGTTTTCTCGACTAAATTGACATTCCTAAACGATCTTTTTTCCCCTATATTTCTGATAGTTTTCGAGATAAGATCGTTAAATTTAATATTATATCCCTCGGAGAGCTCAGAGTGATATTATGTCTCACTTTATTGTAGTTAAGACATCACTTTTATAACTGTCAATGTATCCATTTAGAAATTAAATAGATACTCAACTTATACATTTCTCACCCTCTTTAATACTTCTTTCACTGCTTTTCTTTGTTTTCCTAATCAATAAAAAATACATAAAACTGCGCAGATACAATAAAATTGGTTCTGAAATTAGCTCCACTTAAATATGTACATATATGTGTTGCTAGACGTTATTGTTTAATTTTTTTAATGACAAGTCATTTTAAATATATACATATATATGTTGCTAGACATTATTGTTTCATTTTTTTAAAGATTAATCATTCTTTTCAGATTTTTTTTTTCTTTGCCTTAAATTAGATACTAACACTTAGATTATATTTTCTACACATATTTTTTCATATTCATTTTACGTTTTATTATTATTTTAACTTGGCATATAAATACCAGAAGACTTTTGAACAGTTTTGTGTATTCAGGATAAGGGAGACAGTGGAGACACACATAATGTAAGGCATTTTGAAACTAGTGACAATATCCCAAATTTATCAATGAGATAGTCATAACTTGTATAAAAAGTTTGTATTATGAGGATAGAAACTTTTTAATTCTAAACCATTTATCTATTCTTCCGATTCCACTATCGTACATGTATAGGCCTGAACCACGTTCAATTTGACGTAGAGGATCGAACAGTATCTTGCTGGTGCGGCATAAAAGGAGTTATATAAAGGGTCAAGTGTCGGTTTCATCATCTAACCACAATTCTAAATTATGCATTTCCATTCCAAAATAGATATTGCATTGCTTGGAAATAAAAAAAAATGACTAAAATCCAACTTAATTGCCGTCTATCAAAAAACTAACTGAAAAACTAAAACAAAACTAAAACTAACAAAAACTAACTTAACTAAATAAATAAATAAACCTCTTATTTATATATATTTTTAGTTAAAATTTCCAAATGAATAAAATTTGGTTGGTAATTTTCTTTTAAATAAAAAAAAAGTTAATTATTCCTGACACAAAAAGCAAAGTTAGTTTCATGCAGTGTAATGTTAGAAGCGCGTACATATGCAATAGGTTAGTTAGGAAAACAACATAATTTCAATAAAGAAAAATAGTTTTTTATATTAAATAGATAATTGAATATCCGCACAATTCTGTTTGTTAACCAACTATTGAATTTGGTTAACAAGCAGAATTGAATTTGGTTATTGAATACTGAAGGGGTACTTTTCATTATTGAATGGGTTTCGCGTTGTTGCAAGTTCTTACGACTGCGAATGTGTCAGCGAATGCAAATAAACGGGAGTGGTTTCCACAAAATTTGTTGTATGCTCTCTGATAAAGATGCCTCCCCCCTTCCTCCCTTCTCGCGTAAAATTATGGAGCTTGGATAAGGTCATGAAGACACTATTCATTATTACAACATTATTCTTCGACGTGAATCTCATATTTTTACTGAATCTATCGTGATCTTTGGCGATTTTTTTTTGTTATTAATCCCTATTATGCGGTTAATAAACAAGTATCTGAAAACATTGAACCTAAAAGCTGTACTTGAGTATTTGACATAGAAATACCATTGTAGTCACAAAATCACATCCCAATGCAATTAGTAATTGCTTTTTTGTGTTATTGAGTTTATATGCAAACGAAAGTACCGACCGTCAGACGGTCAATCTTTTGACAGGTTTTGTTCAAAACTTGACAAGAAGTATCTATATTTTTGATATTAACATGTGTACCAATTTTTTTTCATGTAGCTCTTTTTATTTTGTAATTATTATGTTCACATGTATTCATTCGTTCAGTTAGATGGTCAGAATTCCTCCGAATGGATTTCGTTTAAAAGTAACATAATTCTACAAATATGGTGTTAAGACTATATGCCAAATCTCCTCCTTATAACTTATAAGAGTTTTACTCCTTATAAGAGCTTTTGAGTTTTCATGTTCACAGGCAGATATAAATTTAAAATTGTTTGGAACGTAATTATGGAATTGTTTGAACATAATGATTCGTTAAAATCTCGATTTCGAAATTGTTTTATGATTATAATACTTTTTCTTTGTACATTTCATATGGCAGAAAATAAAGAAAAGAAAAGAGATGACATTCATTTGATTTTGATTTCTACTTAAATTCTGAAACTAAAGTATAGTGTATCGAAAAATTTATAATTTAAAGGTTCTACATTCAGTCACATCTGCATGAGAAAACAGCAGCAATCTAACTACATAATAAAACTCAATTTAAGTGCACCATTCCTCTTGATAATCGAAAGAGGTTTGTCAATTCTTGGACCCAACAACAACGCCGATGAAGCCACGCAATCGAACCGTAATTGCCCAGCCAACATCTCTTCAATGTCTCTACAAATCGAAAGAGTCACGAAGTCCACCGAAAAGTATAGCGGATATCTGATTGTTTTCCAAACGACTTCTTAATAGAATAAAAGTCAGCACGCACATCCCTAATCAGCTGGGATGTAACTGATGTTGGAATATCCCCCCATCTTTATTACGCGTTCCTCTGAGGGTATGCAGACCTCATAGGAGACCTTGTTTGTTTCCGTTAATTTGGGTTCGTGTTTATGAGAATTCTGGAAGACACCCACCTGCCAGTTAAGGGGGAGATGGGGGGAGGGAGGGCTGCAAATCCAGCTGTAAACCTGGCACGTTGAGAATCCTGATTTACAGAAATACGGGTCTACTCCTGGGAGAGGCAGGTGTGCTCGATCAGCGAGTATAGAGACGTAGGTGTCGGTTGCTTTAGTAATAATAAATAGGGGCCAGCGTATTTTTGATATTTATCTGTATCTTCTTAGAAAAGTACATTTTTCGTTCTTTGACTGTTTGACAAATGTTTTCGGATAGAAGTGTTGTTGCATACAAGATGAAATTCTGTTTCAAATGTGTCGACTACATGTATTTCTTGTATTGCCTTTGGGAAGTTTTTTTTTTTTTCTTATCAGAAAGAGAATAAAAATATCCATTGTTTTATTGCAAATTAACTCGTTCTTTTAAATTTTTTTAACTTGATATTTTAAAATTATTTTTCTGCACTTTTTGTGGGTAAATTACTTCAGAGTACTTTCTTATATTTCTAGAAAAATATCCAACTTTCAGATCTGTTGATTTTTGAAACTTTGTCATTTAATAATTCAAAGCATGAATAAATAAAAGATATTTATTTTTCTCGAAAAAAATAGAATATGTATAGACAGAATAAGGTCAAAAATTTTTAAAAAAAATTAACATGATAAATATTAAAATCCTCAAATCAATTCTTATCCCCCCCCCCCAAAAAAAAAAAAAAAATTTTTTTTTTTTTTTGATGGATCAATGCTTTGTGGAGGAATTTCAAGATGATTTTTCTATAGAAGTAATGCTTGCTTACATATTTTTCGAAGTTTTAATATTATGCATTTGAAGTAAAAACGAGAATTCTGAATAAAAATTATAATAATTGCCCTGAAATAAATTGGATATTCAATTTTTTTTTGTTTCAAAAGTAAGAGAAATTAAAAATGAATTTTAAAAAATTGTTGCCGTTGATCATACAAACAAATTAGCAATGATGTACCTATGTTTTATGCATGTTCATAGTTCAATAGTTAGTATAATAGTTCATTTTAATTCTAGTACTGAAAAAAATATTCTTGTGTTAAAAAAATAACTAAATGTGTGAAAAATATAAACGCTATTTGATTAGAGTTTAGAAAAAGATAATAATAATGATATGTTTTTCTCGAAATTTGAATAATTTATAAGAAGGATTGAATATTACGCTAAGTGCAGTTAGTATAAATGTTTGAAACATCATTATTACTACTTAAAATAGATGTATATGAATAAGTACAATTTTTAATAGTGAATTGAATTTTGTGTGTGTTTCCTGGTGTTCTACATGAAAGATCTTGGAGCTACAACTAACAAATTTCGATTAAATATAAGTTTGAAAAAAAAAAAAAATATGCACTTCACAAAGAGTTTGTTTTAAAATATTTACTGATTAAAAATTAAGCACAATTTTTGTGTCTTTCGTTAATATTAAAAGATATGTTATTGTAAAAAGGATTTATACCCTTTTAAAATTCAAAGGATTGTCTTCTTCGTGATATAAATTCCTCATACAATATTTTCATGAATTTTGACAATTTCTAAAAATATTTTGTAGATTATACGCAATAATATTGATTATTATCGCTATGAAATTTAAACTGTTTTGATTGATTCTACAAACATTCAAGCGTGTGTGTTTTGTTCAATTGTTAAAAAATAATAAAAGATTTGTTTAATTTTCTATAATCTTTAGCGACATCAGAATGCATTTTTACTGATTTATTTTTATCTCTTAAAATTTTGGGTAAAACTCCATTAACAAAAATATGAATTTTGTTCTTGAATATATCCAATATGCAGATAGATTATACAGACTATTTTTTAATTTTCTTATTAGCATGCTGCAAAGTACCTAACATGTTAATAGATGTGCACATATAATACAAATAACTACAAAGTTAATACAAGCACTATACCACGCCTGATGGTCTGAATAAAGCCGCGTTTCTACGACCTCTGCGTCTACAGACATGGCACACTCTCCCCAGTTTCCCCTCTCTTGTGGTTTTCCGGGGTTCTTTGATGTCTGTGGATGAGATCTTGAGTTTTCCACAAATTATTGGTAAATTGGACAGACATCGAAGAACACCGGAAAACCGCAAGAGAGGGGCAACAGGAGAAAGTGTGCCATGTCTTCGGATGCACAGGTCGTAGGAGCGTGGCTTAACCAAATCGCCATGCAAATTGAAAAAGATAATATGGTGAATGTATAGTTTTCAAAATCGCAGGATGATGTGAAAGAAATCCAGTGCGTCTGTTTGTTCAACAAAAAACTTAAACACAGCAAAAGTAGAGCCAAAACGTAAACTAAGAACAACACCTGAAAACATTAGCAACACAAGCAGAGAGAAAATCGCTAAATAGAAAAAAAAACAAAGCAACTAAGGAGCTGGCTCTGCGATTAACAATCTAAGAATACAATTAATTTTTATTGTAACCACCTAAAATCAATGAAATTCTTCAGAAGAATCTCAAAATGACGAGCACTTATAGAAATATAGCTATAATTCTTACATTTTGCAAAACCTTAATTTTTGTCGCCAAATTCGTCACCAAACTTGGAAGTGAATTATCATACGTCCATTTAGCTTCAATTAAGAATGTTTGTAAATATCTTCCAAGCAATAAGAATATCATTACCGGGACACAAAATTATAGATTTCTGTCATAATTAAAGTCTCAATTACTGCGCAGTTCATGCCATTACCCTTCACGCAGATATTAGACACGTCATTGAAGTGAAGATAACTTGGTACTATAGCACTATTGTATCCACAACCGACCATCATATCACAAATTTCTCAATTCTGAAGTGCTCCCTGGTGTGAAAAATGTAAACAAATATGTGAAATCTTATTAATAATGAAATCAACGGCATAAGTTAATTGAGAATTTGGGTGTAATCACTTATTAAAATCCTTTATCTAGCTTCTTGCAGTTTTGAATTTCTTTGAGTTAGTTTTCCTATACGCACAAGAATAGATATATAGATGATCAATTAACTATATAGTAATTAGATTACGACCAGAATTTGATTCGAATAAACAGTTCTAGTGATCAAACTAAATTCGAAATTCCATCCACCTAAGTCCTTTCATATTTGAGAAACCATGTTCACATGCATACGAACGGACAGACGTCAAATAGATTATTTTCATACAAAATTCTAAAGTTTGGTGTAAAGTAAACCGAAATGGTATCTAAAATTTGGCGTAAAAATTACCATCCGTCTATCTTATTCTGTTCATGGCATCATCGTGTTAAAAGTGAAATCTCTGAAATTGAAATCCACTGGTTGTTGCAACAACAACAACAACAACAACAACAAAAAATGCTTGGTCGTTTATCTAAATGTATTCTGAAATTTTTTTTATAATTTTATTTCATAATACATTGGAATTCCAGTAAATTAATAATTATTTATTATAAAAAATAGTTGTTAATTTATGTAAGAGGAATTCTTAGAACAGTTCATCGACTATTTAAGTTTAGAGAAAACTATTTACAGAGAAAACGAATACCACGACAATATTAAATTTTATAGAAAGAATAAATAAGCCTTCAGTTATTGCAACTGAAAAAAAAGTACTACAAAGTTCTTTTGAATTTTTAAAATTTATATTTATTACTTTTCTAATAATTTTAATATAATTTATTCATTGCTTTAGATTATTTTTATAAAACTACACTGGTGTGCAAAACTTAAGCAACAGGTATGTTTTTGCCATAACTTCACGAGAAATCCTCTGAAAGACATGAAATTCAGAAATGAGATATAGCATTTTGTTCTGAAAGAATGTCGAAAGCATAGTTGCGCAGAAATGAATACAATGCACACAGTAAGGAATCAACCAAAAAAAGGCTTTATTGAACTCATAGTATCGTTACACATGATTGTCTGTCCAAGAGGAAGAACAGCAAGCAGATGTTCCTTAGTATGGGATATGTCCTCCCCTTACTGCAATGGTTGATTCGCACCGTCTCCCCATACTCAGCACCAGATTGTCCAACAGTTCTTGAGGTAAGAGTGCCCATTCCTCAATCAACCTCTGTTTAAGTTGTCGGGTGTTCCCAGGAGGATGTAATCGTGCCGCAAGGCGTCTCCCCAAAGCATCCCACACATGTACTATCGGATTTAAATCAGGGGTACACGCCGGCCAATCCATTCGAGTGATATCTTCACTTTCCAGGAGCTCCTCAACAGCATGAGTCCTGTGTGGCCGTGCATTGTCATCCATAAAAACGAAGTCTGATCCAATGGCACCTCGGAACAGACGCACATGGGGAAGGATCACCTCCTGACAATAGCGATCTCCAGTTACAGAACCTCTGTCGAAAACGTGGAGCTCAGTCCGCCCTGTCATCATAATGCCTCCCCAGACGACAACTCCAGGACCACCGAAACGGTCTCTTTCCGTGATGTTACAATCGTTTACCAAAGCCAGTTGATTTGGAGAGAGGTCGGGACACGGTTTCATCCCAGTAATCCACGGTTTCATCATTCTTTCAGGACAAAATGTTGTATCTCATTTCTGAATTTCATGTCTCTCAGATGATTTCTAGTGAAGTTATGGCAAAAAACATACCTGTTGCTTAAGTTTTGCACACCAGTGTATAAATGTTATTAAGTTAATGTAGCTTCTAAATTATTCTTTTTTTTTTGAATTTCTGTTATAATTCTTCGAATCAAGTTATATTAAATTATGAAAAATTCCTATTAATATTTATTTCAAAGAATATACTTTAATTTTAACATTAAATTTAAAAGTCGCTGTTAATTTCCATCGAACATTAATAAATATCAAAATCTTGTTTATTTAAAACTTTTTGTAAGATTCAGATTGATTAAATTTCATTCTTATTTGCTGAACATCTAATTAAATTCTGCTATTTTAATTAAAGGCTTTTATTTCTGTTTTTCATTAAAACAAATTTAAATGATTTTCATTTTTTCTTGAAATTAATACACCTGAAATACTTTTTTTTCCATGAGTACGTATCGAGAAGAAAAAAATTCATGACGTAATTTTTGTACACAATATTCATTGTAAATTCAAAATTCCCGTATATATATGCAAATTAATTATTAACTCATGTCGTCGTTTTTGCACAAAAATTTCATTGTGAATTTAAAATTCAATAATACATATGCAAATTAATTATTAAATAATGGTAAATAAAAAGATGCTCAGTTTAAAATAGAAATCATTGAAAATCTTAGGGTAACACTTTAGGGAAAGTACAATTTATGACGCCAAATAATGAAGAATTTTGAAAGCGACGGTATTTGAGTTACTTTTGGTGAATCCAATTTTGTTTTATGTTACAGCACTTAGAAAGTCAAGTTACTATTTAAGATTTGTTTTAGACAATATAATAACAGCAGCTAGTCTTCAGAAATAAGAAAAAATGTCTGAACATTATTATCAGATTTATTTATGACATTTTTCGGTTGAGCCGTGAAATCACCCAAAGCGTCATTCAATTTCATCCAACGAGTTTTTAAAATTTAACATGTCTTTTATGTTAACTGTACAATTTTTTTAAAAAAAATTTAAGACAATATTTTATGTTTACATGAACAAAAGTCATATATTTTTTTTAAATTTTAGTTCTGATAAATATTTTTTTTTTACTTAAGAAAAGGTTTTATAACAGTGAACGGCGCATTGTGTCCAAAGAATGGATTTTGTTGCAGGATAATATTCACATAGTACTTATTTTTATAGTCCTGAAACCTTCAACCTTAATATTTGGACGAATATTCGCGTTTTAGTTCTCCATAAGACATATTTTTGAAATTGTATTTCTTTATTAACATGGTAATTTAAAAAAGTATTGAATTAGAAGGATAAATTTCTGTGTGTGATTCCAATACAAAATTTGTAGACTTCTATCACAATGTGAGCGGAATCCATCCCTAGCAAGCTTGTTTATCAGCTTATTTATCCAAGCTTGTTTATCCGAGTAAAATTTAACACGATAATTGAAAAATGTAAGTAACTAAATTGATAAAATTTAGTACATAGTTTTATTATACAGATCTGGTTAAGTCAAACATTTTAAACAAAATCAATCTACGGCAAAATCTTCTGTTAGTCTGTATGTTCGCGAGCATGTGAATATGTTAACTGAATAAAGCAACAACATAGATGAAATTTTGTATGCAGTTCTAACATGAAAATTATTATCCTGCATATCTCCCTATCCATTTATATAGCCGCGGTGGCCTGGTAGTAAGGTCTCGGCCTTGGAGCCTGAGGGTTTCAGGTTGAAGTTCCGATTAGAGGGAACCATCGAGTAAGCGGGTCTGATGCACGTTAAACCCTTCGAAACCAAATGTTCTCCCACTGGTGTGATGCGGAAACTTGGAGAGGAAGTGCCAGCTCAGGTGTCATCCTTGTCATATGACATTAGTTCAAAACAGGCCAAGTGCTGCTTTAAATGGGGACATTAATATAACTAAACTAAGGCCCCTACGTGATATGTTCAAGAGAGATAAAGAGAATCGAAAAGAAGATAGTCTATGGTCTAAATATACCAGAAAGTTACTTTCAGATGATAGTGCTGCACCCAATTTTTACTTCAGATATGGTAAGATTGCCTTGACAAGTAAAAGATGCCATATTTCTTCTTTGGTGCGAATTCTTTTATCATTTTTGGCTGCCTACTAGCTCGATAGAGCGAGATTTAAACTTTAGATCCCACTTTATGTTTAGAAAATATCTGCTTTAATCAGAATACTGATTTAGCCATAAAATATTTATAATATTTCTATATTTCATGAAATCTCTTGTATCAAATTTATGAGCAATAAATGAAAATTTTAGCTTGTAGGTTTATATGATAAGTCTTTTTCGTTGTCACATGACCATAGTGGTTAAGAGGTAAAGAGATACCGAATTATTTTTGTAGATGTAAAAAACAAAATCTTACTTGCTATGGCATAGCATTTGTTTCAAATATAGGAATGAAATTTCTTTATTTAATAATAATTTCCGTCGGTCCTGAAATTCTTAACTATCTTAACAATAATCAATAAATATATTTTATCTTTTTAATGCATAAAAAATTCTTTCAATTTCATCTTAATACATAAAATAAATTAGGAAGGGGTGGAGAATAAAATCATTACAACCAAAAAAAATTCTATTTTACCTTTTTTTTTTTAAATTCTGTTTCATTTACTCACGAATCTCATGATAATCATCCTTCGAATCTTTCTTCCTAATTCATTACATAAAAAGAAACTCATTACGTGCTACTTAATGCATTGAATAGGTTGTAAATTCCCATTTATGCGGAAAGAGGAATGACAGGTATCTGCTTAATGCAGTTAATGATTTTCAAAATGATAATATCTTATTTTTTATAGATTATATCTGTACTAAAAAGTAATATATTTCTCTAGAGTAATGGAAACTAAAAATGATATTCATCATTTTAACATACATTTATTATTTTATTGACTAATGCCATTACATAATGTGCATTCGTTCAAACATCATTTTGATAATTTCATAGGTTTAGAAATATAAAGAAATTTTGTTTTAAGATTATTTGCGTTCATAATTTGATTAGATCAAGAACTTCTTAAATATTCCATAGTCATTTAGACTTATGGGCAAGTTAAAGTTGCAATGGTATGTCACATTATAAAAAATGCTTAAGCTACAATCAATGCATAAAGTCAACTCTTATGTTATATTTTGATTCAAGAAATCTCTAAAATTAAAACATAACACGATGGCATTACATTTCATTATTTGAATTTCTAAATAATATATTACTTTAGCAAAGTATTGTTCTCGGGGAACAAATAAAAAAAATGTGATTTACCCTGCTGTAATTTTAATCCGTTCCTACGTATTTCATTAAAATGTTTAATGCAATTTTTTCATTTGTATTATACAAAAGAATCCCATGAAAATTGTAAATTCCCAGAATTCTCTGACTTTTGATTTACATTTTAGTGTTTATCAATTTCAAAATAATAAAAAATAGTAATTCAGTAATTAACTCTAAAATTAAAACGTAACAGCATTAGATTGCATTTCTTCATTTAAATTTTTAATTAATATATTATTTTCGCAAAGCAATATTTTTGGGGTATTATTGAATTTAAAAAAGAATGTTATTTACCCTGCTGTAACTTTTATCCTACTGTACGTGTTTCATTATAATATTTAATGCATTTTTTATTTGCTCTGTGTATATATATATAAACTCATTAAAATTTTGATTCTCTGACTTTTGATTTCCATTCTGGTTTTTACTGCTTTCAAAATAATGATAATAATAATAGTTCAGTAAATGCCATGTTCCCCAAAAGGAAACAAAGTGAAATGCTGCTCAACAGGAATCATGTATATGCGAGTTAAAAGGAACTTTTGAGGCAGATTTATTTATAAAATGTATTTATTAATTTACTTTGGAGTTAAAAAATAAAAATATATATTTAAATGCTTTTATAAATATATTCTTTACTGCAAATTCATTTGTTTGTGTTTAAACATCATTATTTGCAATTAATAAGTCCTTAAAACAGCGTTCATACGAGACCAACTATTGCGCGCAATAGAAGTTCACGCTTATGTCAGGAAAAACATGTGATCCCATTGGGACAGTCGCAAATGGTTGTCTCACAACTATTTGCCATTGTCTCATTCCGGTCACATGATCTTCCTGGCGTAGGCGTGGCCTTCTATTGCGCGTAATAGTTGGTCTCGTGTAAACGCTGCTTAATGCTTGTATTACTTCGAGATGAAATTTGCAAAAGCGCATTATGAAATGATTTTAATTCCTTAAACTGTTATATTACCTAAGATTTATATTTGATAACGAGCTCACTTTAAATAAACCTGACACTTTCAATGTAAGCAAATTTTGAAACAACGTTTATTTAATCATTCATCTTATTTGCAGACATTCACTCTACACAAACAAAATAACATTTCATCATATTTTGACATATGAGACATCAGAACACATCTGAGAACTTGCAGCAAAATTGCATAGAAAGAAAATTCAAATTACTAAAATTCCTTTCATGATATGTGAGAATTGTTGTTACATATAACAACCAACCGAGTCAGTTAATTGTAAAACATTCATTTCCAGCAAAGATTGTAAAAATGCATATTCATTCGTTTTCCTTTTTTTAACTATAATTTTATCATTTGGAGCTGAAATCGTTTTAACCTCCAAATGTGTCAAACTCATTAGCATCTAACTCTCAAGACTCGTTCTTAGGTGCTTTTGTAGACAAATTAAAAATTCACTTATCTAAATTTCAGAGGTTTTTACCTTTTGAACACTCAGTTAGAGGAAAAGGACATTGCAACTGATAATCAAGTGATTTTAATATTCTAGTCAAATTTATGCTGCCATATAAAATGTTATCATGCTTTAGAATGTATGGTAAAATGGGATACATAAAATAGATTTTAACATATGTCTGGCAACTAAATTAAAATATATAAAATTTCAATTTGAAATTATTTCATTTTGCTTTTATTGTATGGAAATGATTTACATCGTTCTATTTTACATTTTGTGAAATACCACGATCTGTTATTTTCGAGTAATAGATATGTTAATATTCTTTTTTGTTTCTGATATAAAATGCGTATAAAATAAAAGCTAGTAAACGCTACTTTGAGAGCATTAAACTTTCCATTTAAAGACAAATTATTGAACAGAAATGGACAAACTTTATTAAAGAGGTAATAAGAGATGAGTCAATGCTTTGCAATCAGTACTAATGAAAAGAAGGAATTTAATATTTATGAAAAAATAATTGTAGGTAATCTAAGATATTTATAATCCAATTTCCATTGAGAGTACCTTCTTCGATTTTCCCGTTGTACTAGAAAAAAAGATATCTCACATATCTACATATTATGCTAAAAATTAGAATGTATGGATTTGTGGGAAATTGAATGCTGCTGTTAATATTTCTAACTTAACTATTACTGCTTCACTTTCAATAATGGAAGTAATAATGTCTGAGTGTATCAGTGATTTTATTTTATTAATGAATAGATTCACTGGTTAACGTTTCTACTACTGCTTTTCATCCATAAAAATTAATATATGGGCCATTTTCTTTGAAAGTGGTATAAGTCCATTTTATATCATGTGGAGATAGTTAAGGGTTTGCATTTGAGTGGTTTGAAAAATGTTGGGATATATCAATACTTTCATTTTATGTTTTTTAAACATTAAATTGATTAAAGTTTATAATGGGATCATTTTTAAAGCATCAGTTAAAAGAAATGTATACTTTTGATGACCTCAAATGTACATACACAATTTTCAAAGTCAACAGAACGTGAAAATCATATATTTGTGAAATGTTAAATATGTGATTTCAATTGAAACTAACTAAATTTTTTAATGGAATCTTTTGTTAAATATTCAAAAAAGGCTTTATTTTAACATTTCTTCAGGTGATGCCATTTGAATTATTACAATTTTATATTAATATATGACATTTTTAATTCTTATCATTATGAGAAATTTTCTGAAAGTAGTGATGATTTATTGGAGGAATATAAGGAAATATATCCATCATGTTATTAAATTTTTTGTATGTAATGAGCCTGGCATGATATAAAGGTAATTGTATTATATTTTAAAATTTTATTGGTTTTCCACGTCCGGTGGATAAGTGTAGTGTTTTAAACTCTGTATTTTCGTCAAATGAAGTTTTAAATAGAAGTGTATATAGTTTTTTTTAAACGTCTTATCCAACATTCCTTTAGTTAACTAATCTCTTCACCATTAGTATTTTTTGATTTTCTTAAAAGGGCATTTTCTAGTGGTTTCGTCGAAACAAAATTATCTCATTTTATTTCAAATATTTTTTTGCTTGTTTCCTGCATTGTTGTATGATGTTGCAATATTCTTTAGGAATATACAGTATTTTTATTTATTTATGGATATCATCATAGTTTCAAAATCGGCATCATTTGGTAAGTAAAAATGTCCAGAATATAAAAATGTGTGATTAATAATTCTTTTGTCAGATGACGATTATGACATTTTATCTAAGGTTGTACCTTCAGAAATTTATCAGATCTGCCAATATTTCTTTGTCTCATATTCAAGGACAGATTTAACTCACAATAGCGTTACATATTTAGAAGTTAGTTGGCTTCGAACTCGCAAATTTTTCGCCCGATGATGATTCTGTCTGTTAAGCCTTGCAATTAAGGTAAATGACTGTTCTCTTACTGTATTGTCTAGTTTATTCCAATGCTAAAATGAATTATTATTATTTTTTAATTTATTGTTTATATATTTGATTTGCCTGTGTGTGTATGTAAATTCTGGTGTAGCTACAGAATTTTCAAAATAATCGTTTATTAAAAACGATGATTTGATTTTAGTAGCAAAAATTGCATTTCTCTGCAGCAATTTTCTTCTAGTTTTTGATTTATTTATTTCATTTCTGTTTGATTCTCAAACCAATTATGTTTTAAAACAGTGTCTGGATTTTAATAGCAAAAGTTTTATTTCATTTTCAGTTTTCAACATCTTTTGTTTTCTTTCATTTCCTAAAATTTAATTATCTTTTAAGGGCATTAAACCTTTTCCATCTTTAAAAATTGAGAAGACAATTTTAAATGTAACTTTGAAATGAAACTCGGGAATTCTTTTGCATTCGGTAACCGCATGTGCAAAGTATAAAAAGCATGCATTTTAAAACGATTTTTCATGATACATATCTCAATTTAAATAAAATTTCTAACCAAGTTTCCTGAATACTTGTTCCTGCATTAAAATAAAAAGGCCTGAAAAAAATTCAAAGAAGCCAATACAAAAGAAAGAGAGAGTAGAGAAAAATTCTAAAGGAATGAAAAAGTCTGCGCAAGACAGACTCTGAAAAGCGCAAAATAATAATGTTTATCCTGCTCAATAATGCATAGCGTCAGGGTGGTTCCGTTCGTCGTAACTAAATCGAACTATGAAATATTTATTGGAAGGGGATTAGAATGACTTTTTTTTCCCTCTTTCTAAGTCGGCACTATATCCATACATTTCAATTAATGAATCTGCGGGCTATAGTATTCTGTTTCGGGAAATAAGAACTCTCGGAATGCAAATCTTCCTTTTTTGCATACCATTTCCGATTCAACGACATCTGGCGGTACTTCAATTGCTCTCTCCAACAGGTGGAGCAGCGCCGCTGAATTGGATTTTTGGAAGAGGGTTGAGAATAAAAGTGATCGTGTCGGATTCGGATTGTTTGATGTGGAAAATTTTGTGCTTGTTTTGCTGAAGCACATTGTTTAAATCTGTTTTAATATTTTTCTGGAAAAAGAAATGCATTGTAGCAGAGTGTACAGAATTTTCATTCTTATAAATAAAGTTTTCAAACGTCCATTCATATCATTTTCTTGGAAAATAAAATGTTGAAATATTAAGGATGTAAAAAATGATGAGGATTCCAACAAGAAAATTGAGTCGATATATCATTTTTTAAATAATTGATTTATATTCATTATTCTAGTTACTTTATGCAAGTTTCAAGTTATTAAATGTCGAAAGTTAGAAATTGAATAGCAGCAAATATATATATAATTGTAACTGATACAGCATAGTTGCTAGCTCAAATTGTTTGCAGGCCTTTTAAATATTGCTCGTTTGAATACTGCGAGACTAGAACTTTTCGATACTTCTACTTCTTTTAGGGGTAGTACACAGAAAGATGAGCAGCTGTTACTAGCCTTAATTTTGCGACTAATTTGTGTTCATCTTATCGCTAAATACAAATATTTACTCTTCTCGTCTTTTCTTTTACCCTTTTTTATTGACGAAATGAATGCATGCGCAAAACCCCGGAAGTTTTTCTATTTTAGTTTAGTTATATTAACGTCCCGTTTTGAAACAACACTAGGTCTATTTTGGGATGAACCTCGTAATTTTAAACTGCGGTCAGATGAACGAGGACGACACCTGAGTTAGTATCATCTCTCGAAATTGCCACGTCACATCAGCGGGAGGACGGAGACTTTTCAAATACGAGAATGGACAGTAGTTACCATTGTTATGTATTGAGTTTAACTTTTTTTTGGAAGTCGTAAAATACCTGAAACAGTACTAACTCAATTATCGATTCAAATTTGAGAATCATCAGGAACGATTTATTGCTTCCACTATCTTCAGAACAGTTCGTATGACGGATTTGTTGGCTCTCTGAGACAGAAAGCTGATTTATAAATCTTCGTACTCCTCAGATTAAAGCCTTATGATTATTGTTTGATGCGACACATATTTGTCACCATTTTTTTTAATATCATAGGGTTTCTTTGTGTGTGTTTATGTGTTTGGAGTTAGCTGCCGAACAACTCTAGAAGAACTGGTTCGAGTGGACGATAAACCGCTCAATGTGAATTATCAATATCAGTATTCCTTTCCTGGAATATTTGTACATAACACTAATACAGTAGCATTTCTGACCAAGACATAATATGAAATTTCACATCAAATCATTATTAATAGTTTAAAAAGAAAAATGAGGACTAGGGCATGAGTTTATTTTTCCACCCTCATCAGATATTTTGCTTTCAAAAGTAACATAAATGATACATCGCATATCTCTCTTAAAAGTGACACTGATGTTTCGCCCTCATGGCATATCCCAAGTTACTTCATTAGAGACATCTATACCACTTCTTACCTCCGCAGCCACCACGCTTCTGCACTGGTAACTACATCGAAGATCTATCAATATTTCAAGCTGGCATCAATTTTTATATAGGGTGTAATTGTATGATTGCCATCAACTCTTGTATATGCAATAAGATGCTTTCAAAGGACCGAGAGATTACTTGCAGAACTAGGGAGGATTGTAGTAGATCTTTAATTGCGGCATAAATAAAAGAGTACGGAATAAATAAGAAAAGAATGGTAACAGCCAAAAAGAGTGACTAAATATGAAAATCCCAACTGTGTGCAGAGAGCTAATTCACGATATAGTTTGAATTAGATGAATTCTTTTTGGTAGACATAATCAGGATGGTCCATAAATGCAATACGCTTCTCTAGCTAATATGGTTTTCAATGAAAACATAAAAGAAAACGTGACCTTTTGGACTTACTTGCATCTTGTCTGACATCTAATATAAATCATTGTATTCCTCATATTCCAAATAAAAGAAGGCAATAAATTTAATTTTATTACAAATATTTTCGTTCTATTCTTTTATCTTTAGATATCTGCCCAGGTTATTATACAAAGGAATACTTTCTGACATTTATAAATCAATTTTCAGAAACGCAGTTAACAGTGTTCGCTCTTCTGATATCTGATGGTTGTACTATTGCCAGATATGTGATGTATTCACGAAAAAAGCTGTTAAAGGAAAACGCTATTCCTTTTCATGTAACTCTGAAATGTCATAATATTCGGAAAATTCAAATTGGCTAATTTTAAAGAAATTATCATTTTTAAGACTACAATTATTCAAATGTATCTTTTCTATGAGAGTGATTTTATGTGATTTGAAATCAAATTGGTTTTTAATACAAAAATAATTGAAATAAAAGCTGCTTCTAACATTAAATTTGCCATCAAGCAAAATGAATAATCAAAAAGTTAATCAATTACAGATATATATTATAAACTAGAGTAAAATATCAGAAAAATTTTGGAACTGATTTTTTGAAAATATTTTAATTAAAAGCATTTAATACAGTTTTGCTCAAATTGATTCAGTTTAAAGCTTAACATTAGCAATTATGGCACCAATTATCAGTAAAATAGTAAATATTTGCAAATAGTCTATTCCAAAGATTTGATATTATATACTTTTTATACTTTGTAAGACAAAATATTACATATACCATTAAGAACGCTATGTACAACCTATGTGTATAATTTAATTATGAATTGCGTGTAGAGTGAAATAAGGTAAAATTATATTTTACCTTATTTCATATTATTTTTCTCCATATTTAATCAGAACTATTAATTCTTTTTAAGATATAAATTCTTAATTGAGATAACTAAACTATGTAGATAAAGTAAGTGAAACATTGTTATTCATTGTTAATTTTCAATCGCATTTAAAATGAATGACTCATGGATTTCTAAAATATTTCATTCACTTACCTAGAGCTTTTTAAAAAGGTATTAAAGATTAAAGGCCTCAGGCGTAAAAATACCTCCTTACGTTTTAAACAGAGAGAAAATATCGAGTTTTATTAATTTTTTTATTTAATAATCCATATTTTGGTTATTTTCTTGTTATTTGACTTTAACTAGATATTTCCGCAGGAAACTAGATTTAAGAAAAAAATTGTTACTGAAAGAGATCCGACTCTTTGAAAAGGTCATTACAGTAAAAAAATTCAAAATTAATTAAGTTCAAACTGCGAATAGCTCGAAGGTTAAATAAAATTTGATTCATTCATAAGCTTATTATAAGAGGTAATATTATCATTATACTATTTATGTATAGATTTATTAAATACACAAAAAAAGAGTATTTAAAATATGAATATTTTACAAAGCCGTCATTAGCTTATTTGCGGAATTTGGCCGTTATTCGGTAATCGGACTGAAATGAAAATCGGATATGAAATTGATTTAAGCAAATATTCTTCCTGAGAAAATCTCAAAAATTAATTAAAAAGTTTCCGTTCAAATTTGAACTGTAGAATACATTTGTAACTAAAAAGTAAAAAAAAAGTCAGTGAGAGGAATGAAAGTTTAGTTATGTTAGAGAAATGAAGTTTGACTATGAGTTTGGAGAAGAATGGCTCAAATGCCTATTCTTTTGTAAATGAAACATGAGTAAAATCAAACAATGAATGTCCCTAATATTATGAAAAAAAATTAATTAATTTATCGCCAACATTTTCTTTATTTGCATAAGGAAACATTAAAAGTTCTGAGATGTACTTAACAGTAAGGTCGATGATTTTATTGCTATGTATGTTTTATTTTAAATTTATTTTGTGAAAATAATTATTGATAAATTATGGATTATGAAAAGTTGCGAAAATATTGGCTCCTGCACGATTAAATCGCATATCAAATCTAACGATGGTATCATTAAATTTTCACATAATAAGTAAAAACGCTAAACCTTATAAAATAATTTTTGTAGTTTAATAAAGAATATCCAGATTCTAAAAATATACTTCATTACAACATAGATCTGTTTTTTTTATTATTATTATATAAGCATCATCACATTTTCAGAAAGTGTAAGTTTAAACCAAAGTTTCTTCGTTTGGTTGCGATTTAGTCGCACAAGAGCCAAGGATAATTATGCAGCCCCAAACGCATGGTAATAAACGATTTAGTTTTATGTTATAAAGCAGCAATTCCGAATCTATAGACCTGGGATAAGTTATCAGATGGCCGCATAACGGTCTTTGCATGTTTGTTGAAGGTGCTACTACTTAAAAAAAATAATTGAACATGAAATTTATCAGAAATTTTTTTGAAGAAGACCACATAAAGACCATCAAATGATAAATATCAGTAAACTGAATTATCATGTGATCAGATTCTGCAATAATTTTTTTAGGACAAGTACCGTTTCATTTATGATAAATTTTTGGAGCTGGATTGTATTAAGCTTATACAAATTTGAGCTAATTTCAGCTAATACAAACTCTCGGTCATTTATCTGTGTTAAAGTGCTTTCTGAACAATTTATTGAAACGCAAGTATGGGATTTAATTGAGCATAGAAAGTGACTTGAGTTGAAGCTGCCATGTTTTATCACAGGTATTGACTCTCTCACAGAAACAAAAAGTGCCAGAAAATTTCGCTGCGTTTTTTTTTATTGTGAATCTTGATTGTGTGAAATTTCTTTATATTGTGGTTGGTAAGTAATAACAACAAAGTTTTTTGCTTTCTAAAAATCTTTTTTTATCTCTTTTATTGTAAACTTTACTAATTACTGACATAAAAGTATATATATGTAATATTGTATGTTTCCATATTTTTTATTGGTATAGGCATTTTAGTTAGTGTGCTCCAAAATATTTTTTACATTACAGGTGATACTCACAACCAAAGAAAAAAAATGAGAATCGCGGTTCTAGAACATATACATTTATTGTGATAAGCAAAGTATTACTAAAGAAGATATTACTTTAAACTTCGTAAAGAATAAAGATAAAATCTTATATCGTTATTATCTTTAATAAGTTTAGAATCACGACTTTAACACAGCATGTTCAAAAATGTCAGTTGTTTCACCAATAGATCTAAGTTCAGCCATATTGTGGATAGCAAAGATATTTGAGTGATTTTTTTTTCATTCCGTAGCAAATTCCTTTAAATATGTTTCCTGTGTCAAAATATATATTTTGAAAATTCTTCCCGATATCTAAATTACACACGGAGTGTTCAAGACAGATTTATTGAGCTCAATATTAATTCAGTTTAAGATATTCTTTTCAATACATTTTAATGATAAAAGGGATACATGATATTTAATTGAAACTTGCATCGATATTCATGTTAACAAAGTTACGCTAGGAATCAAGATTTTAGTGCAGCATTGTTAAAATACTTGCTCTTGAACAAATGATTGATACTCCGATGAAAAATAATTTATATGATTGATAACTCTGCTATTCCTATGAAAAATAATTTTCTATCTCGTGAAGTTTAAATTGGAAATAATTCTGAATGAAAATGTATATCTACTACTAATAAAGGAGAATGTTTGTCTGTTTCGGTTCCACTAACTGGACCGTCTAACTTACGACTACCTAATATAAATCAAACGTACTTGGGAGGAAGGAAAAGTGCACCTCAAAACGGAATAGTGAGATTTGATTGGATTAAGAAGATTATTGTACATAATAAACAGGAGAATATAGGGCTATTAAAATAACGCAATTTTAATGTCTGTTATTAATTATTTCTTAAAAATATTTTATTAATGGAATTTAAGTATTATGGTTAACGAATTAGAGAGTTAATGAATTTAAACATATACAATATTTTAGGTGAACAATCGGTTGCCATAGGCGGCTAAGCTTAATATAAATAAATCATTGTATCTGTTTGTTTCGTATCTCCTTCTAAACAAATGAGCCCAATTCAACAAATTATGTACATTTATAATATAAGATGTGAGAAAGAATACTGTCAACCTTTCAAAGCATAGAAGCTAATTAAATATTCAATAAATATAGAAATTAAAAAAATTTCTTATTTTGAGCTTTGAACTACTCTCACTATTTTTTTAATTATCTTTAATTATAATAATGCTTTTATTGGTCTTAAAGTAGCGATTTCATCTTGATTCAACTAAGATTAAACTAATCGCTCAAATAAAAACAATTTTTTTTTGTCAACAAAATTGTCATAATTAATGTTGCAAGTATTAATAACTTATGGAGGAAAATTAGCTGCCGGTGATTTTTAAAACCCTCTAGTTTATTTGATATTCTCATTTTAATAAATATTAAGGAATAAAAATTGTTTTATATTATATCATTTTATACAAAAGTAATTTTTATAATACAAATCTTTCACATGAAATGATTTTAATACTGATCAACACCAGATATACCAACTAGTATTCAATAAACTACAAACCAAATTCCACTTATGAATACCACTGATATTCCCTTGAAAAATAATTTTCATCCCAAAACGCGGATTTCCCTAAAAATACAGATTCTCAATGCTCTGCGAAATTCTACCTCGAAACTACTCACGAGCTGCTCAAGACAAGGATTTATTGCATTTGATCTTAATTTGGTTTCCAAGATACTCTTTCCAGTACAATTTTAATGGAAACCGGCTACTTCGATATTTATGACTCAGATGGGCAAAAGAGCCGAAGGAGTCTAATATTTCGCTGTGTCACACAACTCCGATTTCGAAGTTTCCATTCGCGGAATATTTCGTCATTTATTAAGATATTTCACATTTGTCAAGAACTGGTGACTTATTGAAATGTATTAAATTACTTCCATCTTTTACAGGATTCAGTTTTGCCTTAAGTAAGTTTCGCTTACAATGAGATAAGTTTGGAATTACCGACCAGGGATGGATTTGCGTTCTTTGATATATATTTGTTGAGCATGCTGCAGGTTTTTTTTATTTAATCTTTGTCGAAGAAAAAGAATTTCGTACTTGGAAAAAAAAATTCTTTTATAACTCTTAGATTAGAAAATTAAAATGTATATTTATGACTATTGAAATGTATAATGTAACAATACTATTATTTAACTTCAATAAATAAAACAAGTATTTGCGCCATCCATTATTTTTCTCGCATAATTATAGATAGTAATTGATGAAGTTGTCTTAATATTGTGACTATGTTGAAAAGTCGAATTTTTACAACAATATAGAAAATTATTTCTTATAACCTTAATTTTTGACAATATTCATCATACACCCGTTTGATTTTTTGCTTTTAAGCTTATTCTTTTGGTAGTTGCATTAATTTTTATGCTTACATAATGCATGTTTTAATACAAATTTGCATCTTTAAATGAGATTTTTTAAATCCTAAATTTTACCAGAATTTTCTTACGAAAAACTTTGAAAATTAAAATCTAATGTTTATTTTCGGTTTATATTGGGTATAAAAATTTGTCAGTAAGTTCTGCAGCTACTGAATTTGATTATAAAAAGTATGTTTGCTTAGAAATATTCCATAAAAATTTTAATGTTTCTAAATGCAGAAAAAAAAAATGAAAATTTAGTGTTATTTATCAGTCGAATCCCAATTTTTAAAGATTAAATAGAAGAAAGGCTTTCTTTTTAGATCAAGAACAAGGAAATATACTTATTAAGGTGTCAGGAAGATTTTGAAAAAATATCAGCAAGTATTTGATAAAATTTTTAACGAGAAAGTTTTTGCTTTATATCTCTTTTTTAACTAAAAATAAATTTTTTGCCCGTTTTTGAAAGCTTGATATTTTTTTAATCTATTTTATTCAAAATTCAAAAATAATATAATTCTACAGCGTTAAAAAGTTATCCTGAACCTAGTCACATACCTGACATGTTTTTGTATTTTAAAAATTGTGCATTGTATTTAATAAGGGCGAAATATCGATAATGTTTATATAAATCCAAACTATTCAATCTTTTTCCTCTAAATTTCTCATACTTTAATTTGGAAAGATGCATCTCAATGAGATATTTTTCTTTCTAGACCCTCCCCCCCCCCCCGAAAAACACACACCTGGTGTTTACAGAAATTATAAAATTGTAAAAAATGTATTTGTAAAAACTTTATTACTACTACTATTTTGTGTATTGTTTACCGTAAGAACGAGTAGTTGAACTTAAAGGTGTTAAAATGCATACTATTCTTCTGTTTCTTTCATTTTTCTTTACATGAATTTTATCAATACTTTAATTCGTCATAAATGTTTAAAAATTATACTTTGCTCTTTGTAATAAATATAATTTAATATATCGGTATTTTTGTAGATCGTGCCTTTGGTCGTAGCATTATAAATACATTTGAGATCATAATGACCTCGTCTTAGTTAAGCATTTAATGTTTTAAGCTTAGACTTTCGGAAGTTTAAAAATTAAAATAAAATATTTTCATGCCAAAAATTATTTTCACGCGTACAATTTATTGTACTTAAAGTTACTAAATTTAATCACACGAAAATTTTCAGCGAATAACAATTTTCATAGCCTAGCCAGGTCCATAAAATTATGACTAAACTAGTGATTCTAAATAAGATATTAGATTGGGCTAAAAATTTCTCAGAGTGAATATTTCTGATATAAAAATAACTCTTCGTATTTATAGGTAAATTACTGAGGAATAGTTAAAAAGCTACATTTAATTCTTTCTACTGTTTGATACTTAATAGCGAAAGCAACAATAGTATGAGAGTAAATAAATTTCAAAGTAGAGATCAAAGGAAGCTAAATGCAGGAAAATATAAGGAGGGACAACCTTAAACAGCCGATAAAAACAAAAGAACAAACTTATAAGCTATTGAAAATTGACTGTTTATGTCGCTTCAACATTGGAAACTTGAACTATATTGGAAACGATTCGAAATATTCTTCACAAAATAAATATTTGAAAAAGAGTTCACCAAATAAAATCAGTTTACTAGCGAAAGAAAAGAATTGACGAATACTTACATTTTAAAACTTATATCAGCAAATCGGGAGAGTTTTGAAAAAAAAATGATTTTTTTATTTCACAGTTATTGTTTCAAAGGAAAACAATAAATGTAGTGAAAGGTGAATGTTTTTCATAAAGTAAATAATTTAAGATGAATTGTCAAACTCGGCGGTGGTCTTGTGATGATTTCAAGTTGTAAATCTTAAAATGAACAGAAATGTAATGGCTTTAATGAAAGTAAAGATTTATAAACAATACATCAATATGTTACTGTAACCGCAGCTCAGCCTGTGTCTATTTATTATATATATACGAAATAAACATATTCTAACATTCTGTAACATTTGATCAAATGATTAAAAGTCAACTGAATTACAGACCATGCATAATAAGTGCATTAGTAATAAATATTTCATAAATTATTTTTCACTGCTAGTGGTGTGCAAATGTCTTTTGGGGCTTTTCAAATATTTTTGATGTAAATATCATTTCGAATGTTGAATGCACTTATTTGTTTTGTAAATATTTTAATTCTTCATTCTTTGTTCCATTTCTTTTATGCATTTAATTGCGAGGCAGCATTGGATACAGTTTTTTTTAATTGTATACTTTGAGCATGGTAAAAATAACTCAAACACATACCAAAGGCAACATTTGTTAATTTAAATTTGTTAAGCAAAAGTATTTTTTAATTAAATATATTTATAAAAAGATTACTTTATACAAAAAAAATAGTGTGTGCTTTAAAAGTGCAAATAATTGAAATATGCATTCATAGCTATTAAGAATTGCTAGAATAAAATTTTTAATTGTATTTCAAATGTGTAAAATATTCAGATTCATGTCTAAGATATCATTTTTGCTAGTTGAGAAATTCAATTATTTAATTAAAAAATATTTACTAAAGAACTTGGCTTCGACACATTAGAGATTTAGCAAATAACTGTGAAGTAACTGTGAAATAACTGAATTAACTGTGAAGATATTCAAATTTAACTGTAGAAAAATAGCGAAAACGTAGTTAAATATTAATAACTTTGCAGCATAAAGTTAATATTTGTTCCTACAAATTATTAACAATTTGAAAGTATTTTTTCTTGCACATTCTGTTTTTTCAACGACAGAAAGGTCTGTTAATAGCAATTAAAAACTATTCTAGAATAAAAAATTCTCTTAAATTTAATTATGTTTTGAATTAGATATTACACTTTGGTGAATGTATGAGATATTTTTTTTGTTTGTAATCAGCTCATATGTGTATTTGAAATATCCTCTCAATCTGATTTTATTATTTACTTAAACATGTTATTGATTCGATTTTCAATGGCGAAGTTAAGTTCAAATTCTACAAAAATTGAATTATTGATAAAATTTAAAATGTTTCTTAAATCTTACTAGTGTTACTGCAAATGAGACATTAATATAATTGAATTAAATTAATTAAACGAATTAGCCGAAATGATTCTATATTTCAGTTAAGGTTGTTTTCTTGCAGTTTAACAATTCTGGCTTTAAATGAACATTATTACAAATTAAATGTATTATATTTAATTTCTAACTGTTAATTTAATAACAAAATTCTGAGATTTTTATTGTGAATAGTTATAATAATTCCAAATTTCAAGGTAAAATCACTAAACTTTTCTTCAAATGGACAATTATTTCTAGTTATATATATTTTGTGTCATTGTAGTCTGCCGCAATTTTGAACTTTGGACAAAACGATCGCCTGTCGAAATTCTGATTAGAGAACATTCATTTTGCACCTGGGTCTGTTATATTTAAAACATGTTGAAAGTGAGCTTTCAGTTGTTTTATAGAATGTTTTTTTTCAGAGAGTCGTATCAGATGTCGTGATCTAAGAAATACGCAGACTTACAGAGAAACACAGTAGAAATAACAAAACGAAACTACGTGGGCATTTTTATTTCCTTGATTATTGGGCTTTAAACGAAGGGAATATAAATAGCAAATTCCAACCGAAAATAGTTAATATTCATTATATTTTATGATTTAATGAAGCAGAAGCAATGTTTTAAGACCAGTTATTCAACAACATTTATAAAATTTATATAATAATATAAACTAACATTTGTGATAATACCAAATGAAAATGCGATTTTAAATTATAACTGCAGAGTGAAAGAATTAACAAATTTGATCCCTTTATTGAGCTTGAGAGCTGTGCATTGTATGTAAGCTGTATGTAAAGTATTATAATCATCAAAAATTTTGAATGGCAGATTTTGGCGAATATTTACTTTTTTTGATCTCCCTGACTATGAAAAATATTTATTTTACCTAAGAATGATAATATTGAGTGAATTAGATTTATGATCTTTAGTTTATAATTCTGCATTTTTAACGTCAATGACAAATTTAAAATTATAATCTAGATCATTTTAATATTTGTTAAAAAGTTTCAACACTTGTAATATTTTATGGCATAATAATTCGTAAAATACTTCTTAAGCTTTTCATTTCATAAAAAAAATGCATTATCGGAAAAGAAACATTATCCAAACTGTAAATCATGATATATAATAAGCAAAATATTGTTTGATATTATAAAATATTGTACAGTATTGTATAATCTCACGAATATTTTTGATACTATATTGTTCTTTAAATATATGCTAAGGGGTAATGTAGATTTTTATGAAAAGAATCTTATTTTAATGAACGAATTTTTATCAGTTAATTTGCAATTCAAACGCCGTAATCTTTTGAATATTTATGACAACGTAAATGAATATAGCTCCAAATTATCACAGAATATCCGCGATAAATTGCATAAAAAAAGAAATGTTGGCGTTATTTCTATCTCTGTTTGCGTTATTTTACTATCTAGTTTCTAGAGGTTGTAGTCACGGAATACTAATGACAGTCGTGATATGTGGAAAAATTAAAATTTTTTTAGCTAACATCATTATCTTACAAGGCAGCAACGCCATGTATGTAACATAATAAACTAAAATTAAACTACTAAAATATTAGTTTTTCTAGGTACAAGTAAATTAAACTAAAAACACTTGAAATAATGCAAAAAGATTTCTAACTTTGAATACAAAAGTACTTGAATAATAAAATCTTGAATTCTTTTTGAGAATAAATGAAATCGTTTAATAAAATTATCTTCGAAATTTATGCTATTAACCCTATGCTGCACATTAATAATAAATTTTTCCCTCGATTGTATGGTTTTATAGATCTTTACTAATTACATGCTTGGTTCTACAAAATTCCCAAATAAGATAAATTTTTTTTCATTATTATTATTATTATTATAAAACATTAATTGAAGTTATGGAATCGTGTAACTAATTCTACGCTTGAAATTACATTGTCAGGAATGCTAAAAAGTGGGAAAGATTTTTGTATATTCATTATAAAATAAGTATATATTGGATGTGAATATTTCTGGGAAATATTAGATATGTAGAAATTTTAACTAACACATGCGTATGCAGAATTTGATCATTTTTGAAATAAAAACAATTATGATCATGCTTATTCGCTGGATTTTTTTACCTTTAATCAAATAATCTTGCAAGTGTTAAAAAAAATGTTTTCTTTCTGATTTGAGCTGCATCTTTTCGTATCAGTCTTTATAAAATCAATTTTTAAATACGCTTTTGAGCTATGATTCATTAAGCTTGTATATTTTATAATGTTTTAATCACTCCCACCGGTGGGGGGGGGTACTTCTGATATGAGAAGCTTCTTGCATGGAGGTTGGTTCTCGCCACCCGAGTGAGTGCAGAAATGTTGGGAGACGGCTACCTCCTACGATGACGGAATGTGGTTTCCACGGGAAAGGATGTACCGTGGCCGGTGATGACCCTTAGTATTCAGCATTAATTAATGGCGGGCCTATCAATCTGTGTGCTTTAGTGGCACGGAGGAGTAGCCAAATTATAGTAACGCTTTAGTCAAAATATTATAGCGAAAATATATTGGTAATAAGTGCTAATTGAGCTATAAGCATATACATTATACCTAGAATACTCTTTTACTTCTATGATTCAATTTACTTGTACTAAATAGTGATCTAGTTTCTTATAATTAGTAAAAAATGTACACAATGGTATTCCGATACATTATTCACTTGGAAGAAGTGTGTTATGATCGGAAAAATTGGAATTTTAAATAGAAATCATTTGAAGTTTATTTACGATATATTGTGTTCAGAATAATTCGAAGAACTGTTCAATAGTAAATATTGAAGCCGGAATTGTGATATTATTTCTCTACACATGCATTTCACTCATTTGAAATCTCCAATGCAAGATGGGAAAAAAAGAAAGGAGAATTTTGTTATATAACAGTCTTGAACCAATAATGATAAAAATAAAAATATACATTAATCTAAATACACATTGTCTCTTTTAGAGATAGTCCTCACGATAAATTCTTAAATACATAATAGATTAGAACTCTTAGTTGCAGTTTTTCCAAAAATTTACAAAATAGCCCAAGTGTTGCTTCAAACGGGACGTTAATACAACTAAACCAAACCAAACCAAACCCAAAAATTTACCTCACCAATAATTTTTAACTCTCTGGCTGTGCAATTTTTTAGAATCAATATTTAGATGTCACGTTTGCCAGTATAGGTCAAATATTTTTTTTTAACAAAGCGAACTGATACTATATGTTGCACGACAATATGGCAAATCCGTAATCGGCAAAATAAATTCACTAAACTGTGAAAATCGCGGGATGCAAAAGAAATTGAGTTGATTGCCAATCCGCTGGATAAGCGCTGGAGGGTTAATTTTCGATTAATTTCACCGATTTCTATAGAACTTCAGTTAAATAACTAACTAGTTGCAAAAATAATTATGACTTCACTTATTTAAATACATGTATAATCGTAGAAAATTAAATGCGCTTCCAATTATTTAACAAAACATCAGGATATGCAAATTAATTCACTAGTTTCTTTGCAGAAAATTGCATTATATCTATTGTACTTAGTTAAAGTGATATTTTACAAAAAAAAATCGCGTTATTGATGAAATAACTTAATATTTTCACAGGGGGAAGCTAAAAATGAACATAAAAGCTAGCGCTCTGTTTATGTTTAAAGGCAAAATCATCTAGTGCATGTTTTTATACATAATTCAATTTATTGCCTTGAGTTACAGTTTCAAGTAATTTTTTTAAAAAAGATTCGATTTATTTAGTGGATTTTATAGTAATTCACCCAGATGGGCTAACAAAGAATAATAGGAAGTATAGCATCAAATAAATGCTACTTTACCATTGAAAATTGCTGCATAAGATTTAACCTCTTAAGCAAACTTTTAGAATTCTAAGAGAAGGAAAATCTGCAGCTTCCTTATTTCCAGTTAATCTACCACGTATCATCAGCATGAGCCGAAATAAGAGGGTTACAAAATTAGAATAGATCCGTATTCTTCTGCAATCCCCTGCCAGAAAAGATCCCTCAATCCATTGGATTAATGAGAACAACACAAAAGGTAGTGTATTAATGTGGTCTGGGGGGCCATAACTCACGCAAGCCTATGATTAATGGACGACGATATCGATACAGACAAAGCGTCAAATAATGGCTCTCCTTTCACTCGGAAAATTTATCTGCCCCCCTTCTGGAACAAGCGAAGGGCTTTTGTTGCCGATGCTTGACGGATAGCCTCCATAAGCGACGTGTGTGCTCTTTTCAGTGCGATGATAGGCAGTAGCATGCGTCGCTCAAACACACGTCCCCACCTGTTCCTTTACTAGGGTGTCTGCCACGGCCTGATGAATGTTGCAACAGCAAAGTTTGGACTGGTGGAAATTGCTCTGCCTGTGGTAAGGATGAACTCTATCCACAAAGGGTAGAGTAAAATCTGGAAATGATTTCTTTTCCAAAAATTTTGCGACGAAGTTTAATGGTAAATTGATAGGATATAATTCGCATCGAAGCGTTCATATCGCATTTAATTTTTATACTAAGATTTTTTTTATTATTTTATTTAGTGTATTGAATATATTATCAATATAGAAACTTTCTAAAATTCTTATTATAGAAAATATCTGTAGAAACACAGAATCCAAATGGAAGTGAACAAAGAAATGCTGCAGCAATCCATCGAAAAGTGTTTTTTTGTTTCAATAATAAGTAGAAAAAGAAGAAATGAAGAGCAATGACCTTTGATTTGTTTTACTCCCGGATTCGGAACCGCAATTACCTACACCAAAAACGGATTTCCAAACCGCGAAGCAATTTGCCAGCTTGTGAATCCCACAACTTTCTAATTAAAATAATGGGCACAATAACAACAAAAAATGTGTTGCAAATATAAAGAGAAGTATAGAATTCGTTTTATGTGTCTATTGACTGCTGTATCACTATGTATCTGTTAACATTCATAATTCGACCAATTTTTCTGAACTTGATTCCAAACGAAATTGGATCATTATATTGCATAAGATCTAAAATATGTATGAATAAATAAATTTGATGAATTTAATTCAGAAATTATGAAATTGTTACAAAGGTAATAAAATTGAATGTAGTACGAATAACGCATTTTGTTTTCACTTTTACTCTCCCCCCCCCCCATCAACACAAGTTTTCTTTTACTGAAAGCTATTTTTAAATCATATTTTTTCTATGGGTTATTTTGAATTTTGACCTACAAAATGTCCCGATACTTGAAATCATGACGCGTTTTTCATTAATTTCAGATGGATAGGCTAAAATTGTAGCAATCCGCCTCGTGTCAAAAAACCTAAGTTCACACCGACTTGTCCGCTGATTTTTTTTCCAACAATCTTATTTACTTTTATGCAAATAGTTAATATAAGTGAGGAGACTCTTACATAGTTTTTTATTACTTAATGCATAGTTAGAAACTTTTGCATTTATATTATGAAACATCATGCAATAATTTCTAAATTCATTTGTACTTTTTAGCATATGATTGGAAGCATTCTTTCGTCAAGGTTAATGCTTGGAACTTCTCATCAGTATTCACAGCTGTGAAATAAGAATAATAAGACTATCTGTTTGATAACCGATACTGATCTGGATTTAGTAAATGTTAGCAATATATATATTAACAGCGCGCTTTCGAAAAGTTGGAATTTTTAGGATTTCAACTTAATTTGTGCGGATAAAAAGCGGTAAGAGATGCGGCAGTCTACATCATGACGCAAGAGCAAAGGAGACGGAAATTTTTCCCTTCAAGGATTTTACTATGAGAGTTTGATTGGAATTTCTTTGACACGCTTCAATTTTGGCAAGGGAATTTTGGGTATCTTTTAAAGAATATCGTAAGCATTAGCGACTTTTATCCCTTCGAGTAAAAAATGTTGAAGAAAATGTTGAAGTCATCAGATTTCTAGAGCGCGTGTTAAAAATAATTAATAAAAAAGTGGGAATTGTTTTAGGAAATAACAGAACATTTTATAAAGAAGTTAATATGGGTTAAATTAAAATAAAAATTAAAAGGTTAATTAGGATTTAAATTAGATTAAGAAATATTATTACACACATATATATATAATATTACTTACTTTTAATACATGCTAAAACAAAGATATAATAAGAGAATAGTAACTGTGGGCTTTGCTGTGGATGTATTCGTCGTAATAAATGGAAGGTTTAAGTATTCTTTCGTCTACCATGATGCAACTATACTCAATCGCTCATTAAAGTTCCACGAATTGGAAAGAAAGTTTTGCCTATCATCTGGTTCAGCTTGTTTTCAGTTTCTAAACACAAGAAAAGTTGATGGTTTTTGCTTCCAATCGTTCATCTCTGTCAATCAACAATATTATATTATAATAATTGGTTGCATTATATAGACAACAATAATATTGACAATAAATACAGATATCAATAGCATTATAATAATAGAGAAAAAAAACTATAACTTTAAATATAACAAAAATGGATAAACTACTAAACAATGATATATACAATCTATACTTATAATAAAGCTCAATGTGTGTGTGTGTGTGTGTGTATGTGTGTGTGTGTCTGTCTCTACAGAGCAGACCATTCAACCTACAGCTACCAAATTTGGCACGTGTATACCTTGGAGGCCGAGAATGAGCACCTGGGGGTTATTTTTTCAAATTTTTAACTAGAATTTTATTTATTTAAAAATTAAGCGAAATTTTGACGTGTTTCTGCTATAACTTCCGAAAATATTACCGCACAAAAAAGATTTTTACATGAAGTTAAAGATCAAAAATTTATCTTTTAAATGATACTAATGTTTTAATCTTAAAATTAAATTTCTATTTTTAATGAATTTTTAAATAAATATTTTAACTATGTTTTTCAATAATTTTTATCGTAAAAAATAAAAATTAAAATTAAGCACGTTTCGCATTCATGGGAAAAAACTTGCTTTTTTTCCAAGTGTTGCCATCACATTGATTAAAGCTCCAATTAAAAATAAATTAAGTCTTTTTGAAAATGAAATCTGCAAAAATATAATTTTCGGCACGTGTTTGTAGGAAATGAAACAAATATGAAATATCATTTTTTCTAAAAAATAAATTCAAGAAAAATTATTTTATGATCTTTTACACTCTCTCTGCAGGGTGTTTATTTAGTTCCGGACCCATTTTGATGTTTAATGATTCATAAAATAATGAAGATATTAACAAACATATGGCATTTATTGATGGAATAACTCATATATTTTCCTTTTCAGGTTTGAATATTTTTACTTTTCTAAATATCGTCTGCTTATTAATTGCATTTTTCTCTCTTTTGTTTTTAGTAACTATTTAAATGTTATGTTTACTTTTGATGTGTTTGTTCTATGTAGTACTTTTGTATGTGATGTTTTATTCGAACGGATATTAAGGAGAATGCATACACCACAAGAGAAAGCACAGATTTTATGGTGGTCATAGAGTTAATTTCCAATCAACTAAATGACTGACTTTTAAGAGTTAATTTCCAATCACTTAAACTGACTCATTTATGAAAATTTGAATATCACTATTCAATAAAAAAAAGGATAATTTTAGATTTCCCATCGATCGCTTCAAAGAAAATACGCCAATCAGGGCGCAGGTTTCTCAAGATTAATTGGCCTAAGATTATGAAAATGTTGAGTTTTTCTAAATTTTTAACATTTAGAACTTCCTAAATAAGTCTTAGTTGATCGTGGAAAATAGAAACATTCATTCATTTATTTAAAATTTGGTGTGTCCAGAATATTTCTCAGAATATGATACCTTACTGCATTAAATTTAGACTTCATAATTTTTGAAATATATTTATAGGCAGGAACAAAATATTATTATTGATTTCATTTCAATCCTTTTGAAAGCAAAACTAAAAACTGAATTTTATGCTGAATCTCAGACATTTTTGTTGAATTATTGTTTGAGATATTACATAAATTATGAAAAATATTTTTAGATAAGATAAGACTTAAATACCGAGCGATTCTGTTTGCAATACTCACATTCAATAATAATAATAATTAATAAATAACAATAAAGATGATAAATAAAATAAAACGCTTGGTTTTATAAAATATCTTAATATTAATTGCAATTTCATCATTTACCTTTAAAATTAAAGTTGAAGTTTTGTCGGAAATGACAACAAATTATCAAAATATATATAGTAAATTGAACGAAACGATCTAAACAGTATAAGTTTGGTATGACTATCAAAATTTGAAGATTAAAAATGTTTTGTTTGAGAATTCTTTAAGAGACCAGTTACTTAAAATATTACTTAAATTCTTTAAGAGACCAGTTACTTAAATTGTAGCGAGCGGTAATACTGACGAACCGGCTGGTCGCCAAAGGCAGCTAGTAATAAATATAAGGAAAAAAAAATGGTAAGTATAAACCTATAAATTAGAACATATATTATATAATGCTTATTGAAATATAAATATTTTGCAGTGAAATTTAAATATAGGGCATTTAAAAAAAGAAGAAAAAAGTTGGTTTAAATAGAATATTAATAGAAGAAAGAAATCATATAATAAATCTATATAAAAATTGAAAGATATATGCATATAGATTTAAATATCATGAGCTCATATTTTTAGCCACTCTTGATGCATAGGTTTTTTTATGAAATTCTGAAAGACTTTTAATCTTCATTTTTTTTTTCTGGAGATATTTTTTTTTTCTTGAGATTTCATTTTTTCTAGTTATTAATATTTTCTTTATTTGGCCTGCAGAATATCCAAATCTTAGTGTGACTGCAATATGTAGTGATTTGTATTCGTTTGAGCTTGTTTCAGCTGTGATATTTTTCTCCCCATTTTATTTTAAATTCTTCAGTTAATGAATGTTTCTTGAAAGTAAGATAGAATTTTATATCTATTGCATATCTTTATTATTTAGGTTTAACCTCAACGAACGTATAATAATTCATTACCAAGCTAACTAGCGACTGCTTTTATCCAATCCTAGATGGATATGTTAATTTTGTAGTTAAGTTTGACATTTCTACGGGATGGCGAACGATAGAGTTGAGAATATCTTAAAAGCCGAATTAGCTGTCTGTCTAGTTCTGGACTAGGGTGGTGATGGATTGCTTCACTTAGGGTTGGGAGTTCTGTTCAGTTGCCCATCCATTATTTTGTATATTCATTTTTTTTTTTCTCATTTATAATATAAAAAGCTGCTCCAATATCCTCATTCATCTTTCACCCGTCTGCGAAGGTGGCATTTGTTAATTGGAATCATTGATACGTGTCAGGACAATTAAGTTTCTACGTTGAAAAGGGATGTAATGTGCGACCTTTGCTGCTCTCATGATATTTTTGGGTTGATATGATGTTTCTGATTCTCATATCAGTTGTCCTAATTTTGCCATTTTGTTGTAGATGGCTTCGTAATGTTCTGTTTAGTTGGAGAAGAATCTTGAAATGTTATGTTGGACAACTATCGGAGCAGAATTATATTGAGGATTGCGGAATATTTTTCGTTCAATTGTGCAATTTTCTATTCATTCGCACTGTGATATTTTTTCATCATGGCTGAGTATTCTTTCACTAACCATCTTGATTACTCTGCTACATTTTTGTTAAAGCGCCGCATTTTTTTATATATATTTGAGAAGTGTCGTTGATATTCTGTTGCTTTGATTCCTTATTCTATTAGGTGCTGGTTCCAATTAGATTTATCATCATTTTTTACGCCAAGACATTTAATTGCCCCTTTCTTTAGTTTTGACCTGTCATCCCACCCTATCCCTTCTGGACATGCTGTTTTCACAAAATAGACGAAGTGTGTCTTTTTGGCAGGTATTGATGATTGGTTTATATTGCCAATACCTACCATGGCAGAACAACAATACGAGAATTCAACAAATGGTTGAATTCTCGTATGCTTTGTTTTGCTCTTTTTGAATGCCAACTTTCCTTTTGTGTTTGATTTATGAAAGCAAAATTATTTGTGAAATTCAGACACTTTTTCTGGTTAGTTGCTCCATAGGATTATCTCAGGATTAAGTTCTCTAGGAGCGGAAAGATGATGTAAGGTCTCGAAGCTTCCGTTTTATCTCCAAACCAAATATTTTTTTCCCAGATTTTAATTTAATTTTTACATAAGCATATTTTAAATAGTAAATTTTGAAAAATTAAAATGGCAGAACATTTAGTTGTAAATCAATTTCTAAAAAGTTGATTTCAAGATATGGTTTATAGCAAAAATACATAATTGAAATTTAAAAATGATTCTAAACTAAATAGTAAAGAAAACAAAGAAATCTTTCCTTAATAGAGTCAAACTATTGAATAATAGGGACAACAATAACACAGAACAGCGTAGGTTACTTTGAAATATATCTTCAGCAACAGAATATTAATAATATAGACCTAGTAAATACCAGTTACATGGTTAAAAAAGGGAGATATATGCCTACGATTAGTGCAGTAAACCAAAATTCTGAACCCCTGTATCGAATGATATCCAGCGACATACCAAATTATTAAACGGACGAAGTGGGTAAGAGCTCCACAACTTAAGTAAGCTCGGAGCCCTCGATATTATTTTATAGTATTTTGAAAGTTATTTGCATTCCTTCATTTAACGATAAAAACATACAATAGAGTTTATTTAGATAAATATAAAGCAATATTTAAATTTTTGAATATTCCCAGTTAATTACCATTTGCAAATTTTATAATATCATATTTTATTTGTTTAGATAGCTGATTATTGTGAAATGACTATGACTATTGAAATAATGATAAAGTTGAGTTTTTAGATTTTTGGATCCTTGTACTTTTTACATAAATGTTAAGAGAGCACGTACTATTAATTTCCTTCTTGGTGACTTTTACTGAGGAGAATGAAGTCAGTAATATTTTTTAAGATGAAGTTGCATCGTTGAAACAGAACCTCCATAATATTTTCCGAGTTCCAGTAATTTATGGAAAAAAAGATTAAAATCAAAGAGCGGCTATTCTAGAGAGTCGTTTGATTACCTTATAACCAATTCTGTCACAACCAGACGTTTCTACCAATAGGATGGATCTTTGATATCTTTTATTATCTTTTTATGATATCGTTGTGTACGAATAGTAGCTCAATACGAATTTATTCAATGGATTTATAGCTTTACTAATTTTTGTCTTATGTAATCAAATAGAGTTTGGAGATACAAAGACTCTGATGAATTGTTTACTTAGAAACAAGAAAAGTGATCAGATAAACTTAATTCAATTTCGGGGTACTTTTTCTACGCTTGGTCAATATTCGGAAATTGAGATCCGCTGCTTCAGGCTGTAATGTATACTATAAAAAAATCACTTTTGCTTCAAAAAAATTTTTTTTTACCTTTTCTGCATCAGAGAGGGTCGTGGTGGCCTGGTAGTAAAATCTCGGCTTTGGAACCGGAAGGTTTCAGGTTCAAGATCCGATTCCACTAAAGACCTTTCGTAAAAGCGGGTCTAGTGCCCGGTAAAAGCGGGTCCATTTCGTAAAAGCGGGTCCATCGTATCCAAACGTCCCCCCTGCTGGTGTGGAGTGGAAGTTTGGAGAGGGAGTGCCAGCTCAGGTATCGTCCTCATCATCTGACCTCGGTTCATAATTACGAGTTTATCCCGAAATAGCCCTTGTGTTGCTTTAAAAAGTGATATTAATATAATTGAACTAAATTCTCTAGATGAGAAAAAAAAATTCGAAATTTCTGGACTGCGCCTGCTAATTCGAGATACCTATCTACTTCAGTAAACATTACAATACGACAGATGGTGCATATAGTCCAATGAGTCTTTCTAATTAGTAGCGTTGAGGGGATAAAGGCGATTTATTGGCAGTAGAAGGTGAGCCTCGCGTGTTATTTTTTTTTGTCATTATATCTGAATTAAAAAAAAACTATATAGGCGCATTCTTATTTTGTACGTATGTAGACTTCTAAAACATAATCTCAGGGCATTTAAACTTTTACCTGCTACTCATTTTAGCATTAAAGAAACCAATGAAACATATAAATATAAATGTGTTAAAAAGATGAAATAAGGGCTTCAATGCAGATCTAAAAATAACCATTAACAGTCAGCAATTACCATTATTCCTGGCTGAAAAAAAACTTGAGCAAATTTATTCCATTATCTTGAATCGCAAATCCAATTTTAATCATCCCAAATCGGAATCGGATTCTGCAATATGCCGTAATTGTTAATATGTGCCCGAAATTACTCACTGCGTAGCCGAAGGAGTTAAACCAATCATTAAAGTGAGAAAAATTCTGTACTGCAAAGTTTCTTCCTCCCTCCCCCAACATAAGCGTTGAAGTTTATTTCTAAATAAAGGAATTGATTTTCGAATATTTTCTCATTGAATGTCTTCTTAAGAGAGTCAACAAGTTCTGAGAAAATCGGCTTAAAGTCTTAGTTTCCAAAGCGGTTGTGGAAAAGGCAGTGCCGCAGTGCATTAGCAGAGAATGCAGCGTGTAATATAATAAGCCATTTCTAACACAGCTGGTAAAGAGCTTTGAAAAGGTGTGGATTTTCCGTTTAATGTTTGCCAAAATTTAATGAGCATGATTTTAAGCTGAAGCTAAGGATAGTAACGCACAGTTTATAAAGAAAGAATACGAAATGACGAAAATTGCAAGTAAGGTGAGAAGTATTAAACAGGGCGAAAGAACTGAAATACTTTCACTTTGTTGTATTTGTTGTTAAAAAAATAAAGCACGCTTAATACATTGGTTTGTCTTCTCCATGTGTGTGCTAAATATAAAAGAAAATGACAAGAGTTTTAGAATTGTTTAGTCAGATCCTTTTTAATATTGTTTTTTAACATTGGCAAAATTTAAAATTTCTAATGAAATACAATAGAAAAAGTTAATCGGTGTACCTACGTGGAATTTTAATGGTATAGTAGAATATTGTTAAGAATCTGTCATTATACTTTCCTTAAAGCTGGTTCCATCTTTAGAAAGATATATGTAAATTTTTAATGGAATATGAATGGATAATGGATGTCAGATCACTGACACCCAGTCTTGATCCCCAACTGGACGGCAAAAATGAAACTTTTGGAAAATGCAGAAATCATTCAAGAAAATCCGATACCCTGTTGGAGAACTATATAAGCGGAGGTGCTCACACGAGCTTAAATTCTTTGGTGGATTGTCGATTATAAAGTGAATTCACTTGCTACATTATGAGCGCTATCACATTATTGCTGCTGCTGTTTAATAATAATTTACTGTTTGTGTGTTGTCGATTTCTTTGAAAGTTGGCTTTGTGTACACTTACGATATCTATGTTTCTGCATTTTTATACCTGTCTCATGTTTTTCTTATGAAATAAAACTATTAAGAATTTGTTGAACTTCTCACGCTCACCTATTGAACGATTTTCTATAACAATATTCTTCAGAAAATAGGGAAACAAATGACGTTAAAATATCTTAAAATAATCATTAGATATGGTTGTTATAGATAATGGTTGTTAGTAATATCTAAAGACTTTTTGAAGCATTTTAATAAACCTTTTTAATTTTGTATTGTCAAAAAAGGGTAATAATATTTTGCTTTTGAAACAAAACGTTTAAAACTAACTGTTCAGCATATTCCATTACCATCGATACAAATTCGATATACTAAATTTTTTCCAACCCGCGCATTAAAGTCATACACTAAACAAATTCAATTAGATAATAAATACAATTACCCATTTAGAACATCCGTTTGCTATCAAACTTCATTTCCTAATTTCTATTGGAATCAATACAAAACAAAACAATCTCTTAAATAATTCCAATGATAAAAATCTCGACGATATTTAACCAAACCATTCATATCACAAATTAAATTCTTAAGCATGAATACATAAATATCCTCAGATCGATATTCCTAACTTTAAAAAAAAAAAGTTTGTTTATTCAATTCTGTATAATCATCGAACACGAAACTCAAGCTCTATACTCGCTTCATTTCAATAAATTGCATTGAAACTGAAATTTCTTACAGCCGCTTCGATGGAGATAATCAACGAAGACGATGGACCGACTATCGATAGTTCATTGATCACGATACGAATATGGCAACATCTTCTAACTAACCTAGATTAGTTTAATAATTGTGAAGCCACTGTCTTCACATAAAGGATGAAAGAAAGAAAAAATAACGAAAGCATAAAGAAAAAGTAATTCAATAAACTCTCCGATTTCGGGTCGTCGAGTGTTTGCCAAAACGTCTCGGTTCTCTTATCTTAAGAGAAATGCGTTTTCCACACAAAACCTGTCTCTTCCACTTTAAATGAATAGATGAATTACCGATTACGACGATTTATCTTCCTCTTGTTCTTTTATCTCTAAAAGAAGAAATGCTGATGAAGAAGAAAAAAAATCACTCCAACACGACACGAACATCTTTAATTCGACCTTCAATAATTTGAGGTTAAGTCATTTAATGAAGAGCCTGAGTGCCTCAAGTTCTCCCCCCCACACACACACACCTTCCCTACCGCTTCACCGAGCTCTCATCCTTGCATCGTTGGAATTAAGTCAATGAATCTGGGATAATTAGAAGCACTTGATGCATCCTCTTCAACACTGGGGTGTTTCTTTTTCTTTTCTTTTTTCTCTAATTTTACGTGAGTGTACCCAAGTTCTGGATTTTCCACACGTAGCTGAAATATAAAAAAAAATGTTTGTTCTGATTAATCTTATTGAAATGTATAACATGTTTGATTAGAGTATTAAAATTGTATTCATCTTTTTTGACGGGAGTGATAATGTTGTAATTAATTGGGAGAGTTGTTTGTCAGGTGTTCTATTATTCACCTATTCATTCTTTTTTAATGCCGTTTAAGAAAGGAATAATAGGAAACAAACAGAAATATTTTGAATTATTTCCTTTCCTTGCTAATAGAAAAAAATCCTGTTTATAATTTTTTTAATTATTTAAAATAGAAGAAGATTTATTTCATATATGGAAAAAATGGTTGTATGAATTTAAAAGATAATTCAAAGGCGCAGTTTTGTATTTATACTTGGTTTGAAAAGTAAAAGGTGTCTATAAAATTATTCAAATATACAATTTTATCGGATGAGTTTGAATTAGTGTATTTGAATTACTGGCCGTAGTGTATTTGAATTACTGGCAGTAGTGTATTTGAATTACTGGCAGTAGTGTATTTGAATCATTGGCCGTAGTGTAGTGCTGATAAAATTGCTGGAATAGAATTCCTGTCTAAGCATGGTAAGAAGTATTAAGGGACTTTCTCTCATATTGATTGAAGCTTGTATTTATCTGTAAATATTACCTTTCATGTGTTTCGAAAACAATGAAATCCATAGGGTTGAGATCTTGTGTCATCAGGAAATTCAATAAAACTCTTCTTTTTTCCTTATCTTTTTACCAAACTTCCTTCAAGATAGAGCCTCATGCTTTTAAACTAATGTGAAGGTTCATCATTCTGTTGAAAGTGTTATTTTTCATTCCGAAATATCATTTTAATTCATGGAATAATGCATTCGTCTTGAAAGCTCTGATAAACATATATGTTGACGATATTTTCAAAGAATAAAGGTATCGATTAATCCATTCATACGGAAAAAAACTGTATTATAGAAGTAAATTTTGGTTACCAAGTAGAATTATTTATTAATTTAAATAGATATAAAGCATGTCTTGAAAGAAAAACTTCTTGATTTTATTACTAATAACTGGTTTGCATTGAATTTCAGCTGATTTCAAAATTAAAATCCCGTTATTTTTATTGTTTTCCTATTACATGCTATATTTTTCACCGAACGATTTCATACTGTAAAATTAATAGTTCAAATACAAATATTTTGATGTATCCTATATAAGATTATATCCTATACTTACAGCTATTAAAATGTTAGATGAGTTTGTAATTGTGTTGCAATGAATTATGTTAGCATTTTTTCATTTATCACTTTTCCTCTAATAAACCTGCAAGAAATCGTTTCTTTTTCAATATCCAACTTTAATCGGCTCCAGTTTATATTCCATTTTTCTTGATATATCTTTCCGCTTTCTATGTTTTGATGAGATCTTTCACTTTGTTTCTCGCTGTGAATGCACCTAAACTTTGAGAGTATTTTAAGTGCGGATGGTGAAAGTATACTTTTAGTGCATTTTACCATCTTGAATTTTGCTAGCAAATCTGTAATTTATGATTTGCGCTTTCCAAAAAATCAATAACTAATAGTTTAAAATATTTCTTTTTATTTTCTTTCATTTCTATTCTAAGCTCACTGTTTTGAATTTTACTGCTCTCCAGAAAATACTGTTCAGAACAGCATTTGATCATTCTTCTCATTTTGGTGGCGTTTTAATAAACCATTTAATAAAATGACTTTTATATGAAGTGATAGAAGTATTTTTTTTATTTTTTTTATTTTTTGCTTAATTGAATCTTCTAAATACACCAAACATACTTTATGCAGAGCTCAAAGCTTTTATTTATTTTGACAAATGAGATTGAAAGTAGTTTTTTTTTCAAAGTGTAATTAGCAGATTTATATTAGAACAATCATTCAATTTAATACATCTTCTAAGAGCCGTTTCTCTTTAAAACAGCACAAACTGAAAACAAAACATACTTCCTCTCAAAATTTGGAATAATGCACATGTATGTCATTGATGAAAGGCATCGACTGAAGAAAGATACTGATAAATGAGTGCGGGGAAAATGAAGTAATTGAAGGAAGTGAAGAAGAGGTGAGGAGAGATATTCAACAGGAGGTTTTATTTCTCTGATGTTTATAATGGTTAACAGAAAATTTAAGAGTTAGAGGAAAATAATACATAAATAAAAGTTTATATAAATTCTACCCAAAAAAGAATAGAGAAGTCTGTATGTTTAATACGTTCAGATAATTAATATTATATTACTCTTAAATATACAAATTTCCAATAGGCTTTAATTTGTAATAAAATTAGACATAATGGAATTTTTTTTAAAAAAATTCCATCATTTTTTAAATAAGGAAACATGCAGAATTTACTTAAAAAAACACTAAAATCTTTTTTTTAAATCTTATTGCAGATCAGTGTTATTATATAAACTTGGAGAATTTTATTTTAATAAAAGATGAAATAATACGTTCAGAAATAACCAAACTCTTTCAATATCATGGTATGAAATATAGCAAAAGAATTTTTATAAAACATCTTTCTGTCGTTAAATTGAAAATTTAAAGCAGAAAAATGTCTAATTAGCCTGTAGAAATGAGTGTACAAATAAAATACAATATGAATGGAATTCAAAATTGATTTTAAAAAAAATTAAGATTAAACTTTTGCTCTAACCAGGATTTCTTTGAAGTGATTCTATAAAGCATTAAAAAATAAAACCTGCTAGGAAAATGTTTTCTTTTAAACTGCTGTTTTCGCTTTTGCTTTCTCTTTCAGTCGGCATTATTTCACAAATATTTCAAGCGAGACGACTTAAAATAATAAGCTGAGAGGAAAAAAATAAACCAGTTCCGTGGTTTTCTATATGATGAAATTTTAAGCAGATTAAATTAATCTCATGCATATATATTGTTGTTATAAAGTTGATATTTTGTTCTCTTCTTACATTTATTACCTTTGTTTCTTTTCTATGATTTTTATTTCAAAAATTTTGTTAATATACAATAAAATTTTCTTTTTTGTTTCTTTGGATGTAAATATCAATTTCAAACACTATTGCTAAGGTTCGGGTTGCTCAGGTTGCCTCAACCGTGTCATCATATTCCCGAAGCCGTGATTGAACAGTTCGACTATGGTGAATCAGAGAATTATCTTGATAGGTGCAATCTCCAAACGGAAACAATGTCCCGAAGAGGGACAAAGTCAGTGCTAGTGACTTGTCCATGTAATATGACAATGGGACCTACGCCAAACCACAACATGAGGCCCAAAACCATTACAGAACTGAGGCTGTACGCGAATGCGCTAGGATAGAACCTGGGACCTTTCGGTCAGCAGTCCAGTAACTAAACAATTCCGCCAAAACGATCGTTCGGGT